>JXSR01S015714.1:37454-77350 GCA_000969725.1 Ophiothrix spiculata
TATTGAAGTGAGAGATACTGGTCTATAATTTGATGGTTTTGTGCGTTCACCTTTTTTGAAAATGGGGGATATGTTAGCCTGACGCCAGCTCTCCGATAGACAACCAGATGCTAAGGACTTCCTGGAAATAATTGTAAGAGCAGGTGCTACCTCAGATGGGATTTCATCTGGTCCGGTAGCTTTGTGTATGTTCTGTTTGCTAAGCAGTTTTTCAACACCATCAATGTTGATATGAATGTCAGGCATACTAGGAAATGTATGTTTGATGTTTGGTAACTGATCCAGATTTTCATCAGTAAATACCGACTCAAACTGAGCATTTAACAACTCTGCTTTTTTCTTATTTTCAGTAATTAAATTAAAATCATTGTCCTTTAAGGCAGGAATACCAGAACTGTCTTTTTTGAGACTTTTTATAAAAGACCAGAACTTCTTGTTACCCTGGATACATACATTTTTGATATATTTTCTGTACACATATCTAGTCTCACGGGTAACTTTCCTGCGAATAGATCTAAATTTGTCCAAATCGTCAGGGTTTTGTGTATTTTTGGCATGATTGTATGCCCTTTGTTTTTGTTTCAACCTGCGCTTGATTTTCTTGTTAATCCAAGGTGATATTTTATTTCCAGAAACTAATTTGGATAGAATGTTTTCATCCATTGATTTTTTAATAGTATCGCTAAATTGCTGCCATAATTGATCAACAGAAAAGTTATCCAAATCTTTGTTGACAAAATCCTGACTCATATGGAGAAAATCTTCTTTGACCTGCTCATTATTGGCTTTGTCATATAAAAATATTTTTCTCGGCTTAGACTTGATGATTTTAGGCTTGGTACTGATTGACACAACTGGAATACCGTCATGGTCACTGATTCCAGGGACAACATCACATTTCTCGACCAAGGTGTTATTATTAGTAAAGAAAAGGTCTAAGATATTGTCCCGCCTAGTAGGAACAGTCACAATCTGTTCCAACCCGTAATCATTGGCTATGTTGATCAACTGTCTACATAACCCGGGTTTGGGGCAATTTGGTTCGGTTAACTGATTTACCCAGTCAACTCCAGAGAGATTAAAATCTCCCGCAAGCCAAATGTTTGGAGATTTGGAGCTATCAATTTTGGATAAGGAGATGTCCAACTGTTCTAGAACATCATCCTTAGAGTTTGGATGTCTGTAAAAAGCGCCAATCAAGGCTGGTTTGCTGCCTTGTATTTCCAATTGTATCCAAATTATCTCAGTACCCGTGTCTAAGTCGGGCCTATGTGCAACAACGAGATCGTTCTTAAAAGCAATGAAAACACCTCCATACCCTTCCGGGCCAAATACATCAGAACTTCTGTCTTTTCTGACAACTGTATAATTAGATGGTACTATTTCAGAGTTACTAATACTATTATCTAACCAAGTTTCGGTTCCGATAACAATGTCAGGTTGATGATTGTCAAGACATACTGCTAGTTCAGCAGTTTTGCCCCATACACTTTGAAAATTAATAACCATGATCTTGATACTTTGACGTATCTGAGAATGCACCTTAGTGTGAGTTCTATTTTTCTTTGAGTGTTTTTCAAAACCAGGTTTGTTAGCAGTATGAGTCTTCAAAATAGGTGATGATTGAGCAACTGGTGATAAAATTTCATCATCATTTTCACTTAGGGAAGCGAGTGTGCTAAAGCTGTTTGATAGCACTGTCATACGAGAGCTAAACAATGAACTAGAAAAGGATGGTAGTCCACATTGGCAACAGATCCAACTAACGTCACTATCTTCAAGTGCTTTGTACACGTGTGTGTTCATATACATGCAATCTGCATGGTACCATGTTTCACATTTATCACATTGTACGGCATATCTACTCCAGTCACATTCAAGATCACAAATTTGACATGGGTAATCTGGACCTGGATTTAATTCCATGTCTCCTGCCTGCATGAGACATAATATGAACAGGTATAAAAAAGTCTGGATTTTACGATCCTTGGATTTTAAGTAACATAGTGGTTTTAACAATAATTTTTTACTACATAAACCTGTTAGAACACTATCAGCTGGGTAATAGGTGTAATAGAATGATGGTATGAAACAAATTAAATTATGGGCTTGAATACTCTTTATCATACTGTATGCGTCCATAAGATCTAGGGTATGGTAGATATCAACGTTAGCATAATAGCTGTATGCGTCCATAAAGACATGATAATATTGATTAATCATAATACTTGAGTAATTGAGAAATCTGACATGTCTGAGGTAATGAGATTTGTCATGATGATAACAACTTGATATGGGAGATCCAATGGGATAATCATGATAATGATAATAGCTGTATGCGTCCATAAAAACCTGATAATGTTGATTAAGCATGATACTTGAGTTATTGAGAAATCTGAAGTAATAATCATAACAACAACGACGTGAGACGGAAGATCCATTGTCATCAATTTCTGGTGCGTCATGAAAATCCGTGACAAATGCCAAGCATATTAACAGATAGAAAAGGAACATACTCACAGATGTGAATGCCATGATGATATTGAAGCATAAAATGATGAAATAAAGCTACGCCCACCAGCCACAGCGGATACTAACACCCTTCCCGACCGACCAGCAGCTTTAGCTCTCCATCGCTATTGTTGGTGATGCCATGATGAAATGGTAATCCAAAGCAATGTCCAGTCTTGGAGATTTAGGTGAAGAAAGTAATCCACAAATATTGCGTAAGTTCTGACTCAAAAAATGAAATTAAATTAACCAAAAGTGACTCTTGGTGTTACTTTAACAGTCCACAAGGAGATTGATGGTAATAATCCCCTGAAAAAGGAGGCATTTTGAGGTGGTTCTTGTGACGATGGAATTTTAAACCACATACCTCACGCGCATGCTCACACACTTTTGACATTGAAGGACACAACAATGGGAAACATTTGAAGTAAAATACATTAAATCAGTATAAAAAACCGTTGTTATGTCTTAATGTATGGCGTAACACTTAGCTGAGCAACTGTAAGTGAAAAGTGACACTTGGTGGCTAGGTAGCCTGAATTAAATTATGATGAAAACTACCCCTTTTTCCGAAAACGTAGACGCCATCTATGGTACAAAATAAAACCCTTTTACGCCATTATTTTATGATGAATAAAATATATACAATTAGTCTGTTCAAGTTTGTCGTAAGTTATCTCATTAAAGAACAAAGGATTTTGTAAACTAAGTCGTAAATGACAAAAGAAGTATCGAATTAATTTTACCGCACAAAAGAGGCCTGTCAATCAAAGTATAGGATAGGCTATACGCCAGTGAAGTAGTGACGTCACGTTTAAGATAATAAGCCCAACACGTGCGATCTGGTTCCATAAAAATGATCATGTCCACTGTATTAACAGTATAGGCGTACGTAAACATACAAATCAGACTGATTTATCTCGGAAAACGAAAATAACGACAGGGGTCCCGTCCTGGCGTTTGATCACAACCTTCAGCATAACAGGTCTGCACGTTTCCTTTATTTTTTAGACGAAAGTTATGGTATAAAATCGGATTTGGACCTTTTCCCCATAGACTTAACGTGTGGCAAAAATGGTCACATCGTTTGTTTTGGTCCAAAACGCACGTGTTGGGTGATTAACATAAATTATGACGTCACTACTTCCCCGGCGTATTGTCTTCGACGAAAAGCAAAGCGACTAAATATTTTTAAATGTGCTTTTCATCGTATAAACACAAAAGGATTGTTAAGGATTGCAATTTCTCTATACTTATTGACTTCAGTGACGATAATAGAATAAGTAATGGGTTAACAAAATATTTTACTACAGATTACAAAAAGCATTGTTATGCACGGACGGAATACTTAAACTAGCTACATGTATTTGTTCAAGCGGTCTAAGGATGAAAATGAAAAAGACAAAATAGGATGACAGGGCCAACACACATACAGTCACAGTTAACAACAAAGCTCTAGATCACTTGAAATGTAGGAATACATATACCTTGGACAACGAGTCAGCCTTGTAAACAAAAACCTTAATAATGAGATTAGAAGAAGGATAAGACAATATGACAGGCATTTGGGAAACATTGCTCAATCATGAAAGTGAATCTTCCAATATTTTTTGAAAAGGACGATTTTTGATCAATGCATTGTCCCTCCTATGATATATGAAGCAGAAACTTGAACAACGAGCAGAAAAATTGAGAAACAATCGTACCAGCACAACACAATATGAGAAGGAGCATGCTGAACATCACCTACAAGATAGAAAAAAATGCCTGGGTTAGTAAGCAAACAAATACTCAAGACATACATGTACTAGAAACAGTGAAAAGAAAACATTTGGCATAGACAGGTCATATGTTCTGAAGAGAAGATAACAGCTGGAGTGTGGCCCTCATAATGTGCACACATAAGGGAAAGCGGAGCAGACACAGAAAAAGCGATGGAGTCCATTAGTAGTGAAGCAGTACCAATTGGTACAGCAAGACAAAAGACAGACGGTATTGGAGACTACATGCTGAGGCCTTCATTCAGCATTTGATTGATAATGTCTGATGATGACGATAATGATGATGATGATGATTTGTATAAAATAATCTCATAGTTCTCAATAAACAAGTGTAAATAATTGGCACGGCACCTACGATTTTGGCAGTATTTCTTTTAAATCGTTAAACAATCTTTTCTAAGTTAGTCCATATTTGGCTGTCAGTGTTGTATGTTTTTCATAGTTGTCTGTGTTACTTAAGAGAATAGCTAGAAATTGATGTATATTTTTTTTTACACTTGTCTGTAAAGTTACAGAAAAGTAAAGTAACCTAAATGTAAAACGTTAAAGTATCTAAACCAAATCAGGCAACTTAACCCATTTTTGTTTGCGAACGGAAGTAGGAATACAGTATTAAGGGACAAGGAAAAGCAGCTTAGAGTATCTTCTTTGCATATTTTCGAAAACATCTTGAGAAATTTAGGAATACTATTGGAAGGAGGAGGCGTAAATGCAAACAATGAACATTGTTTTACAACAAAACCGTGTCGGCAACTTTATGTAACAACTTATTTACAGCCCACGTTTAAATATTTTTCAATTGTTTCCTTAACGAGTAATTAATAAATTTAGACAATTTTCAAAGATGCGTTAAACAGTGTTATATAAAAAAAAGTAGTGTCGTTGGAAGAAATGTATGAACTTGTCGATTTATAATGTAATTGTCCACAGTTAATTCTGTTAATATAATAAGGCGACAAGCAGCCTGTAAGGTGGTATTTGTGTAAACAACTTGTCTTTTCAAAGGTCACGTATCAAAACAAACGGCTAAATTCTAAACGTGTTAAACTGTTAGACAATTACCCTTACCGAAAAACTTATTCCCAACTCAATAAATTTCTTCGAAATTTTGAATAAACCTAACACGTTCATCAAATTAAAAAACACATTATTTGTTTGTAATTGCAATTGTACAAGAAGGTGTGTTGAACATGGTATCTTAAATGAAATGAAAACAAACAAATACGTACGCCTACGCTACTACACCCTCTACACCCCAGTTAGGTTTGGAAAGTGAAAACAATGTCATATAGACACTTGGCAATCTAAGTCGTTAAACAATGTCATTTATAACGTTTAATTATGAAGACTATTATACTAGCCATGGTATATCTTCTTAATAGAGTATTGGTACTTGAAAAATTTAACCATAGCAGTTGTATGTTGCTTCAAGATAATAGTATAAAGAGCAACCGCTGATGGTGTCCGTCGTTAATAAATACTACTACTGGGGAAAAAAAAGTAAACTTGTGTAAAAAACATTTATTTTTGCGTGGATAACTGTCGGCCAGTCTTTGAATGTGTGTTAACAAGATATGATATGCTAAGGCATGTCATGTCACGTCAATGAAAAACATAAAAGAAATACTTTTTTTTAATAATGGCAATTGTCAGCACTAACAAGTGAGTGTGTGATTCGTGTCCATTCACTTTTGATAATTATTATAAAACAACACGTCTACATGTTGACATTAAGGTATCCAAAATTACTTCTTTTGTCACAGTCGTGCAAAGGCATATTTAAAATTGAAATGCATTTTCAAAGTATCAAATCTTTGGAACACAAGACGTAGCGTTATTTTAACAAATAGGCAAAGGATAAAATAAGTTAAAATGCATTTGTAAGATTTTGAAATAATTGGGAATGAAAAAGGTTTGGAACAAATCAAGTTATTTTTTTTCCGGAAAAGGAAACAGAGCATAACAAGATTAGTTATACGTAACCGTTTGAAGAAACTGTTAGAATAAAACAAAAACAAAAAAGGTGTGCACAATATTATATCAAAACGAACTTTAAATAGTTTCCTAGCTGGAAATTTCATATCCTTGTAGAAAAGATAAAAAGTATCATGACATTTAAGTTGTAATTCAAGTTATATTTTGAGTTACGAAAAAGAAGAGTTGCGACAAATAAACTAAATAAATGGCATTTACTCTGGACGAAAAGTCAATTATAACGTTAATTACCCGAAAGGCGATAACCGAATAATATTTGTTGAATGTGTTAGGTTTCGACAAAAGTCTATCGAGTCGGATAATCAGATAATAAGTAAGGGTAATTGTCTAATAGTTTAACACATTAGAATTCAGCTGTCTGTATTGATACGTGACCTTACACAAGACAGATGTTAAGATAAATACAGCGTAACAGGTTGATCGTCGCCTCCAATATTTACACATTATTCAAAATACACATTTTACCAGAGTCGTGCTAAGGCATATGTGATTGACACGCATGTATAAAGTATCATTTTTGACCACATAACATTGCACTATTTTAATAATTAAACTAAGGATCAAATAACTTAAAAAGCTTTCATAAGAGTTAAATATATTTGGGAATAAAAAGATAGGGAACAAAGCTAGTCAAATTGTTGTGGAAAAAAAAGCATTAATACAAGTATTTGAATAAAACCAAAACAACTTTTAAGGTCCTTTATTCATAGGCTGATTCCCTGTTGCAGTCCTTGCTTGCTCCATTGTCCCCAAAATGTGTTTTGCTTGATGGCCGTATAGGTGACCTTGTGTACGTCAGATGCCCCGTACTTAGAGAGGGAAACATCCTTATTACTGGGCCTTAAGGTACCATGAGAATAATAATAAGTATATAAAACGTATGCACAATACTATGTCAAATCAAATTTGTCATAGTTTTCTACCTGAAAAGATTAATAAAACCCTTGGTATTTAACAGTCATTTCAAGGTAAATATTCATATGAATTTTATTAAGTCACCTAAAAGGAGAATCACGTTTTGCTAAGAAATGGCCTTTACTGTTAATGAAAAGACAATCAAAATGTTAATTTCCTGAAAAGGTGGTAACCGAGTGATATTTGATGAACGTGTTAGGTTTATTCTAAATTTCGAAGAAATTTATTGAGTTGGGAATAAGTTTTTCGGTAAGGGTAATTATCTAACAGTTTAACACGTTTAGAATTTAGCCGTTTGTTTTGATACGTGACCTTTGAAAAGACAAGTTGTTAACACAAATACCACCTTACAGGCTGCTTGTCGCCTTATTATATTAACAGAATTAACTGTGGACAATTACATTATAAATCGACAAGTTCATACATTTCTTCCAACGACACTACTTTTTTTATATAACACTGTTTAACGCATCTTTGGAAATTGTCTAAATTTATTAAATACTCGTTAAGGAAACAATTGAAAAATATTTAAACGTGGGCAAATTATTTTCAAATGACAGCCTAAGCCCTAAGGCCTAAAAGAAACCTTGAATTTTACAAAATTGGCTCACCATTGACAAGATTCATCGTAGTCCATCGTTATGATTTTTAGTAGGAAATGAGCCATCATATTGCGGTGATTGAAACCGAGCAATAGTACCAAGGTCAAAGGTTGCCAAGGGTTGCCTCAAAGGGTCAGTTTAAAGTTCCTTTAAGCTACCAAATATTTTAGAAGGTCCGGTATCTTCTTTTAAACAAGTCTTTGTTATCTTATAATGTGATATATAATGCCAATAATTTTTTTAATAATAAATGATGCTTGGTGATGAAAAATCAATACAAACGTGTATTTTGTTCGATCTCAAATATTTGGTGGTTTATAAAACCAAGCTCACATTATTGATTTGAAGATGCATTGGAGTTGATGTAATAACAAAGACTTGTTGCATAAAGTTTATGGTAGCTCAGAAAAAAACTATAAACTGACCCATCCAAGTAATAATTTACGCGGTTGATCATGTTGATATTTTCAACGATTTAACAAATTACTTAACGCCTGAATTATCCAATGATTTTACAAATTAGTTAACGCCTGAATTTGTTTCGAAATATACCGTTAAAATGTACTTCCGTGGACATTTTCTCTTGTAAAATTACAACGTTTATATTGTTCACCGTTAGAAGATTACTAAAATAATAATTTATAAAATGTTATAATTAGTTGCAATAAAATGTAACATTTAGAACATATTAGGAAACGGCGTAGTAGAAATTAGCTTAATGAACAATGGCGAAAAATATATTTAAACATTTTAACAATTAACAATGCTCATCGTCCAAGTAAAACAAAAATCGAAAACTTTATCCATTGATTCCCTCATTATAAAAATCATCAATGTTTACCAGAATTCTCGCGGGATTCTCATTTTAGGAGAAGCAAACATTATTAAGCTTAATCCAATCAGCACAAATGAAAATCAGTGTCGAAACAAGTTATATAAATGTAAGTAAAGAACTCTTAATCATGTTCTTGTTGACATTATAGAACCAACATGCCGCAATACTGAACAGTAGATACTGCGAGATTTATCATGGAGATGGGAATTAAAAAAGACAGAGAATGTTATCACTTGTCTCTGTCATGCGAGCAAACATTCAATGTAGATGACATTCTTGATCCAGATTTTTACTGATAAGTAGGTCATCCCTATTGAATGAACAAAGTCATCCAAAAAAGTATCACCTCTCCTCGAAAGACAAATGGCTCGTGCGCCAATATGAACCTCGCAGACGTAATTTGAAGATCCTGTGTGCAAGTGCTTGAATTTCAGCTTTTCTCACACTCAACTTAGAAATAGTGAACTTTTTAACTTTTAAAACCCTTGATCTTATTTTGAAAAAAAATTGCTAAGATCATGTTTTTTTGCATTGTACAAAACCAGTAACGCAAGACGTATGTCAATATGAGATAAGTGAATTTGGTCATTGAAGCGCGCGTTTTTTTTTTAAATCATGTGTCATTTGTTTCTAAGCATCATCCATCAAGATATAATTGTTTACACTGATTTTTGATTAGTTAAATTAATTCAGAAACGGCATTAGGCTTTACAATCAATCGGACGGCATTACTTGTCTTAAGAAATGGGCAATTTTGCGTAAAAGCGAGTTATGCTTATGAGATAATCTAGCTTGAAATGAGAAAAATCACAAAATTCACGCTATGTTCTCTTTAATAAGGGTATCGGCGCCTAGCTGGTACAATCATGGTTAATCAAAATGTCTTTATTTTGAACTACATTATCATTAGTAATTAGTGTCATGACAGTTGTTGCTGAAGGCTTCTTACTAGAAATGTTGTAACACAAGGGGAATCAATTCAATCAGGAAACTATTATGTGCAAAAAGATACTCATCTTTTTGGATTAACCTAACGCTGTCATTTGATTTGGTTATTTCTCTAGGCGTTAATTAACACTGTTAACCGCATTGAGGATTTAGCAAAATGATGACGCTCTTCACCTTTTTGTGTATTCAAGAATCAGGAAGAGTTACAGTTTTCCTATATTATTAAAGCAACATTTCGTTATCATTTAAAACTGACAGAACAAAGGTGTACTTCACTTTTTTCGTTTTATAATTGTTGCACTTTATTGTACAGAAATGTGGAATTCGGAATTAAAAAACCCTTCTACAGAGACAATTGCTTTCAGATTAAAACAAATGAAAGCGATAATAAAATATTATTACCTGGACATCTGAAAATGCGATAACCGTTTGATATTCGTTGTTCTTTGAACGTATTATTAGGTTTATATCACATTGCTCGGCATTATGCACATAATATTTTGTTAATTGGAAAAAATAGTCTTTGCAAGAAAATGACGAAAGTGTCCCACAACGATTTTGCAATCCTTTACTCAAACGACCGTAACTAATTTTGTTCTCTAATTCGGTAATTATATATAATTACGATGATTGTAACCTTGATCAGTCAGAATTAGCAAACATAAAATAAATAACTAAAGTCAACAGTCCTCTGGAGTTTTGGACTAAATACCCCAAAATATCAACATGATTCTAATTAACTACAATTCTAAATCAATATCAAGTATTTTGACATAATGGAAATATGCCATGTTAGATTCCACAATCCTTAAACGAGGCATCGTTTTTTTCAGTGGACCCTTTCAATTAGATTTAATCAGTTAAAATCAAAATGTATGTCAATACTACGAAGGCTATGCAGCGAAGCTCGTTTAATAATGTTTATAATTGACAGTTAGTGTAGAGTTAACACTTAAGTGGTCAAGGTCTGCCACATGCCCGTAGGTGGTCAAGGGTTGGGTATTTATGAACCCAACACCGAAAAAGCGCTCTCGCGAAAGAATTTTACGTTGCAACTCTGGTCACAGGCAAAATACTTCAAAAGAACCAAAACAAAGAAACAAATTTGAAAATCGGACAAACCGTTTCAAAATGGCGGCCAAGAAATTAATTTTTCGTGAAGCATCAGAATTTTCCCGCCCAAAAATTGAAAACTCACTTCCCAACGGAATTTTTCAATAAAATGAGGCTCCTATTTGCTGTATGGAAGTAAAATACATAAAATTGGAAAAAAGACAAGTTGTTCGGTTACGATTTTATGGGCAAAACAAATTTGAAGCGCCCTCAAAATGCCTATTTATGCAAAATAGCATGGGAAAGGGTGGGTCGATTTGAATTGTTTTGCCTCCAAGTGAGCATGTGGTAAAGTTAGACAAATACATAGAAGGGCGATGACACATTATTGCGCGTTTTTGCTCTGACGCGCAAAAATCAAATGTTGGGACCATATGACCCCCCCCCCCCCTTGACCACTAAAGTGTTAACTAGATATGTCATCTGAGGTGAAAAGGCAGGTAAATGTTTAACTTTTGCACGGAAAAAAATTTTTTCGTGATTAGTCGTTCTTATTATAAAATGTGTCTGTGTTTCAGGCGACCGTTCTTTGTCAACATCGAGATTCTACAATGTCAAGTTCAACGCTACTTACACTTAGCAAACTTTCGCAATTTTTGGTATACATACGAAGTAGCAGTCTCTAAATTATATTTTTGTTTCAACTGTTGATTTTCTTTTAAGGAACATGTTCAAAATTGCATTAACAGATTTTTCCAAAAAAATTGACGCCTGATTGTCGTAATTTCAAAAATATACGCAGTTCCAAATTCCAATATTGTTCAGATGGTATTATATGCAATGGATTGAGTGTCGTGTGTGAATGGGTAAAATCTTGCAGTGAACGTGGAATACCTCGCAACGATTTCTTTGAAGAACAGTGTTTTTTTTTTCACATGTAAACCAAGCAATAGTCCTTCTGTACTTAAAGACATTTTGCTGCATATCTCATTTTCTATGACTGCTATCAATAGTGTTATTGCAGTTCACGTTGTATTTATTTATTTTTTCCATGACGTAATTCTTTAAGTTCAGATATAATCTGGATATGTATTTGTTGCCGTGAAATTAAATTAAGCGTCTTATAAATACTGAAACTTGGCCGATACCTGACTCTAGCTAAGTTCACTAGTGCTTGGCCGATTCTATTAATTTACTACACAGCCGAGCTATTTTGCCTATTTCTTTTAAACATATGCTGATATACTAAAAGGAACTTCGATATTGGTCAACATAATTACGAGGTTGTACATATTTTGATATTAGGTAATAAAGCGAAAAACTAATTTTCATTTTACAACAAATATTCAAAGAAAATACCAAAAATAAACTTTGTTTGATAATAAAAATTGGAGAGGTAGATCCAACGGACAAGGCACAAATCACGTCAAGGATCAAATATGATACGGGAGGTTACCTAGATCATAATAATAAATTGGAGGTAAAAACAAAGTAAGCCAACTTGATGTGATAAAAAATAACACAATATATAGGCCTAAATCATAGAAAGTGTGTATATAGGCCTAAAGTAAATACAACAAGTAAAAACAGGAACAAAATAAAGACTCACCGAACATTCAGATATACATATAGAACGGCACGACGTGTCAAGGGGATATGCCCCTTTTCATCAGGCAACAAAAACAAGCAAAACAAGAAAAGGCAGCAAATAATCTACATTAAACTATAATATAATGCAAAACATACAAATAAATCCTGAGAGCAAAAATGAAAAGTTACTTATCTTCATGAAATGCAGTCGAGTAATGACAGTAGGCCTATAGTGAGACAGGAAACATCCTATTGATGGCCTGTCAATTAGGTTATTGACTAAAGGTTATTGACAATGGATTAAGTTGAGATTAAGGATTAGGAAAGTGTTGGGGTCATATAATTGCTTATTAAAATGTATGAATAGAAGGATTAGGGAAAAAGTAACAAAGATTATATCAATAAATGATTTTTAATTAGGGAGTACATAAAAGGGGTAATTATGAACTAAAGTTTCAAAAAAAAAATTAAGTGAAAAATTAAAATTAAAAAATAAAAACTAATCAAGAAAAAAATTGGTGCAAAAATGTATTCCAAATTTTTTTATTAATACACTATATTTTATTTGTTTTTATTGTATGTACTTTATTTCTCAACATTATTCATACTTGTGTCTGTTCATCTACTTAATTCATTTTGTTTGATACTATTTCCATTGCTAAAAAAGATAAAACACTGCCCTTGATTTGCAACTATGATGGTCTTTTTTAGGCTACACAAACTATATTATGTAAATAGCAATGTCTGAATGTGGCCCATGTTGTCGACAGATACTTCACGATAACCCAGTATTCATTGAATAATAACCGGTTTTCAAAAAGCTCACTTACGCCTGTCACACTTAGATTTTACGATAACCTTTCTGAAAGATGATACTTATAGAACATAGTAATGTGAGTAAAACAGCAGTTTTTGAACTTTACTTTGTTTGTATAGACGAGTTATGGGGACGAAATGTAAGGTTTGTAAAATAGAATCGAGTTAACATGGTTAATTTGAAATATTGAATGTCGTATAAAAAGTGTAGTTCGCATTGCGCAGAAGCCGTACTTCTCTACCAACTTGGTTATAACTACCTAATTATAGATTTTAGTACTTCTGGAACATTAGCTCTATACAAAGAAGATTAGATTTTCCTACGAACATGAAGCAAACACTGAGCATAGCGGCATGTTAGTATATAATAGATCTTGTAATCTTGTTCATGTTGACGTCACAAAAAAAAACACGCCGCTACACTTTAAAGTTAATGCTGCAAGATTTCTCATGGGAAAAGATAAAACAAGAGAGGGAATGTAATCACTTATCTTTGTCAGTTGTGCAAAAATTCACTGTCGATGACATCCTTGTTCTATATCATGACTGACATATTATAGGTCGTCTCTATTTAAATATGTCCTTTTTGATTTTGTCCTCTTGGTATTAAACTGTAAAAAATGTCATTGTACAGACTTCGTAATCTGGGATTACTGGGGGAAAATATCGAAAAATGTGATAAAGGGCGTAAATGTAATTTCCCCGGCAGCACATTTTCCAGAGACTTTTAAAGACAGCGGTAAAATAACGGATTTTTAAAAGAAAGTCGTAAAATAACGGAAAATGTATTTGATTGTATATAGTATTTACCCTAATTTACGTACCTTATTACAGTTCCCCGTAACTTTCACCTGTAATCTAAAATACGAAGTCTGTCAAATTACATCATTTTTTTTACAGTGTATAGAAATACATTATTTCGATTTTATGCCAGATTTATTTGTTATTTTCAATGGAATTTTGGATATTCATTTCAACAAGTTTTTGCATTTTGGAACATTATTATATTTCGCATTACAACAAAGTATTATACTATCATTATCAAAATTAGTAGCATTTCGCTGATATGTAATAAACGATTATGAATTTTATAGCTTCAGCTTTTTGAAACCGCATGAATTGTGTTTCGCTTTTCGCTGATATAATATAGAAGAGGATATACAAAACTCATCAAAAATATCGTTAGCATGGACAAAATGGGTGTCCAAAATGCACCTTGTTTTAACAAGGTGCATATTTTGACACTTAACAGTGTCAAAATATTCTAGGTTTCAAAATTGCAAGTCACAAATATGTCAACATAACTGACCATTTTAATGTTTTGCAGAATAAAAGCACATCCAAGAATCTATATACACGGTTGCTCATATAGTTGGAATAAAAATATTGTTACCACTTTTTATGTAAAAGGTAAATTTATGATGAAAATATCTGGAATGGTCCCTGTCGGTATATGATATCTTCAAAACCTTTTAAGATGTCATAAGCCCCCGGGAACCATTCGAAGTTCACTACAACGCTATTTTTGTAAAATGAGGGGCGTTGATCATCATTTTGTGGTCTGCTTTCAAGCATTCTCTTTGCTAGGTCAAGCGTTACAAAGACATACAATCACCTGCTTATCACTCTACTACAGATACACATTCGATATGACCACTCAACTTGAGTAGAGTAGTGACCTTGAACAAGGCGGGGTCAAATCATTTTTTGTTGTTGTCCCCTTACCAGTACATGAAATAAATTGATCACATTCGGAGTTCCATTTCACGCCTAACAGGATTGCCTATCACATCTGACCAAAATCAAAATAAGTTTACAGATGTTTTCATCATAAATTGAACTTTATATTACAAAGCGGTAAAAATATTTTTATTCCCACTATATGAGCAACTATGTACATATATGCTTTTATGAAATATTTTCAGGGAAAATTGTCATTTCATAGATAACAGTGTCATGGAAACAAAAACGCAATTTGAATTCCGTTTGTTGTAGCAGATACATCAAATAATTGTTCAAGTCTTATAACAATCGGAGTCAACAATAATTGATTGAAACCTGTTCAGATTATGGTGCGATGTTAACAACATGTTTAATAACTCAAATCAAGTTTCCTTGTCAGCATAATTACTTGTGAGAAGTTGAAAGAAAAAAACAATCTTGTAAAATGTAGGAAACATTAGGAAACCACGTGATAGAAAAGTAAAAATAGGTAATTGGACATTAATTAAAATAATTATACATAAGCTATCATCCTAGAAAAAATGTCGAAAATTTTATATTTTCATCCCAATATTCCCTCTGTACAAACTATTTCAATGTTTACCAGAGTTCATGTGAGGCTCTCAATTTAACAATTTAAGAAAAACAAACATTACCAACCTTATTCAAATCATCACAAATGAACATCGGTGTCAAAACAAGTTAAATAAATCTTAATCATGTTCTTGTTGACATTATAGAACTAACTTACCGCTATACTGAAATTGATACTGCGAGATCTGTCTTGGGGATAGGAATTAAATAAGACAGGAATGTTATCACTTGTCTCTGTCATGTGGGCAAACATTCCATGTATGTAGATGACATTGTTGATCCAGATTTGTACTGATAAATAATGCGTTTCTATTGAATAATTATATGTTTATAATTTCCCGCTACTTGTCTGTCTTATAGAATCAGTTGATACTATTGATTTTCAAGTAAGAATGTTTTGAAAAAAATATGTAGCTATATCCATGAATATGTTTTAAGGATAAGTAAGTGAAGCAAATAAATCTAAAAGTGGAACTTACTTTGCAACTGTGTGACGTTGCGACCATTACCAATGGTCTTCAACAGGCATCTGAATCTTGGAATTGGTCACGTGCAAACGGCTAGTGACGTCACGAAGTGCTCGGTCCCACACGTGAGAAAGACTGTAGCGTAGGCTCCCTTTCTTATTAAGGTTCGGGTTCTCAATTCTCTCCCATATGGCTTCCTTGATTCCTCGCTTGTTCCTTATCGAGAATTAAAACATCCTCCAGGTCCACATTTTGTTTGGAATCTCTGATATGCAACTAAACAACAGAGTTCTGCGCTTCGTTGGTGCTAGGCCTTCTGTGTTAGTTTATTCTGGCCTTCACAGATTGTCACGTGACCAATTCCAAGAATTAAAGGTTATGGTCGTAACGTCGCACAGTTGCAAAGTAAGTTCAAGTTTTAGATTTATTTACTTCACTTATTTACTTTTACTGGATGAATGAGAACATACATCTTCATATGTTTTAAGGGTATTAATTGTAAGTTGTAAATATCTTCTTGAAACAGGTAATATTTGACCTCATTTGTAATAAAGAATACTAAAATATTTGAAGGAACAAGCTTTTTTAATATGCCTAGATCAACAGAAGAGAGCTTGTTCAGTAAATATAGCATTTTAGTTAATTTTAATACCTTTGCCCATACCAGTACTGGCCTATACTGTTTTATATACCTGATCTGATATGCCTGCAATATTTTACAATTAGCAGATAAAAGCAGTGACATAACAAGTTAAAATATGCAATGCTAGATACCACAATCCCTGAACGATGCATTTTTACAGACTGAACACTTTCCACTAGATTTAATCAGTTGTAAATCAATATGTGTGTCAATACTACGAAGGCTATGTAAGCGAAGAACGTTTAATAATATATTTAAATTGACATTTTGTCTAGAGTTAACGTGACATGTCTTCAAGGGTGAAAAAGACATGTAATGTTTTAACTTTGCAGGTGGGTAAATATTTCGTGATCAATCGTTGTTCTCATTTTAAAGAGTGTCTGTCTTTAAGTGGACGGTTCTTATTCAACAACGAGATTCTTTAACCTGGTGTTCACTCCTGGATTTTGCATACTTAATCTTCTCATACTTTTACAATTTTTGACAAACATACATAGAGTTTTCAAATTATTTTTTTTCTGCCGACTTCTGATTTTTTTCAGAATATGTACAAAACTGCGTCAACAGATTTCTTCGAAAAAGGTGACGCTTGATTATCGTAATCTCAAAATGTATAAGTGGGTAAAATTTTGCAGTGAATAAGAAAGTCCCCGCAACGACATTATCTAAGAACAACAGAAGAAAATTGTTGGAGCAAGCAAATGCTCCATGTATATGTATTTAAAAATAACTGCATATCGCATTTTCTCTGACAGCTATCAAAGTTTTATACAGTACTATACTTTTTGTATTTATTTATTCATTTTTGCATAAGCTAATTCTTAAAGTTCACATATATTCTGGAGATGTATTTGCTGCCGGTACATTAATTTAAGTGTCTTAAAAGAGCAGTCCTATTAAAAAAGTGTACGTTTACTGGTGCTTGGCTTATTGTACTAATACTGATCACGTCTTGTTTGCCTATTTCTTTTTAAAATGTGATGAAATATTAGAAGCAGCTTCGATATTGGTCAATAGTATTATGAGGTTGTACACATTGACACAAGGTAATAAAGCGAAAAAACAATTCTTCTTTTTACGACAAAAGTTGCAAAGAGCAAGTAACTCAAAAAATACGTTGTTTGGTGACTATTTTCATTGCTTAATAGGTAAAACACTGCTGTCTTGATTCGAAACTGTAATAGTCTTTAGTTAGCCTACCCACACGTGTGATGTAAAGAGCAATGTTCAAATGAGGCGCGTGTTGTCGAAAGATACTTCATGATAACCAAGTAATCAATGAGTAATAACCGGTTTTCAAACAAGTCACTTAACCAAGTCGTTTATTACGCCAGTCTCACTAAGATTTCAAGATAACTTTTTCATTAGATAAGACTTGCCTTTGCCATAGATGTTATTCTGAGCTTTGATTTACAATATACGATCCATTGGTATCATTACACGTTACTTGCCTTAAACTTTTGTACCGTTGATTTTGACATTTCACCGGTAATAAATCATCCAATATTTAGTCCACAACCCACTAAGTTACCATTTTTTAATACCTTGAAGGACATGAATATGCCTTGAGGGCCTCATTGTGTCCTTCACAACCCTCAAAGTAGACCACATGGAAGTGGCTGGGCTAAATATTTGACAATTTATTACCTGTGAAATGTCAAAATCAGCGGTACAAAAATATAGGGCAAGAAACGTGTAATGTGCATATAAGGTTCGAAATAAAAACTGATTCATGTTGTAGAAAGATATAAGTGTTGATTACAACGCTGAGGAACCTCTCTTGTTGATGCCAAATTCCTTTCCAAACATGGTCATAATCACCTTATGACACATTTTGTGAACATAAGCTACAAAGACAATTTAGATGTTCCTACGAACATGAAGTAAACACTCAGCATAGCAACATGTAAGTCTATAGATCTCGTAATCATGTTCCTGTTGACATTATAAGATAACGCGCCGCTATACTGAAAAGTTAATATAGCAAGATTACAGGAAAATTATGAATATACGTTGAAGATTGGCTTTCGAGTAGGACCGCGACTTGTTTTAAACTTCAACATAGAAATGTTAAAGCGTGTAGTAAAGAACAGACAGAAATTTCAAATTACATAATCGTATTGAACCAGCTGTTGTTCAGCTCTGTCTCCTGTTTGCCTAGAGATGACAGCATTCATCTTGGTTCGACATTGCAGAATAAAGAGGGTATTGTGGAAAAAAAAATGTATATATATTTTGTTTGACAATTTTGCTCACACGATAATATCTGCTGTTGTTCATCATAGACTTCGTTTTATACTCTTAAATAATTGGGTCAGTACGTGATACAACTTAACTACATTTTCCCGAAATTATTGGTGTTATGACAGGTACTGCCAAAAGCAGGGGCGTAACCAATGGGGGGGGGTCCGGGGGGGCAACGGACGCAAAAAATCGGGAAGGAGAGCAAAAAATGGGAAGGGAAGAAAGGGAGGAAGAAGAGAAAAAGTGAAGAGAAAAGAAGAAAAGGGGGAAAGAAGAGGAAAAAGGAGAAGGAAAAGAGACAAGGAAGGAAAAGAAAAGGGAAAGAAGAAAAGAAAAATGAAAGAAACCATTATTTCATACAAAAATAGGCGTTTTTTAGCTAAAATAAACAAATTTGTCCAAATATTTTTGCGCGCGTTAATTTTTTTTTCCAAGCAAGTACAAAAATTGGGAAGCCTCTTGAATCTCGCCCCCACCGGACGGTCAATGCTGGTTAACCCCCTGGCCAAAAGCTCCTTTAGAATATTGTACAAATATCAGCCAAGGGAAATCAATTCATTCTGAACATTTTACTATACAGTGTGTCCCAGAATGAAGTTATCAAGATTTCAATGCCTCATAATTCATAAACCAAAATATCCAAGACACTGAAAATTGCTGACTATCATGCTTAATATTTTTTCTTGCTTTGGTGCAAAAATAAAGAAAATCCATGCATTAATAATCTAGAAGTGAGCACCTGAAGCTCGGGAGGGGTTTGGACACTTTTCCCAGTTTTGAGTGGTTGTAAAAATCCAGCGGTAATTTGCAGCGGAAGTATATAAGCTTGGGTGTCATCTTTACCCAACATTTCTGTTTTGTTTCGCATGTTACCTCTTCTTGATGATGCCTTGGAGTCTTAATAAAGGTTCAGCAGAATGTTATAAGTCGGCTTCTACCTTGGCATTCACACGCTTCTTTTTTCAATTCCTTCTTTCATATCTGATACCATAAGCTTCTTATTTTCTGACATTTTTGAAATGGCTACTTATGCAATGGGAATACCTGGCTTCTGGAAATGTTAAATAAATCTTTCCATTGTTTCAATGATATTTGCATTTTCCAGGTATTGGTCAATCATGATACTCTCTTCTACATTGACCAATGAGACGTTATATTTGCTTTGAATGACCTTATTCCTACAACCACTGCTATCAGTTAAACAGCCCTTTTTCAAATCGCCCACTGAATGATTTTCCTAAACGATTACCTAATAAAATATGTTAAATGATTTTACATATGAAAAAGAACCAGATTTAGGTTAATTATAATCTTGAAAACAAAAGACACTTATTATAGTTGGACAGATATTATCACGACTGTCTGTAAAGATGACGTTCTTCTTTGCATGGTTATGCTGCAAATCTCCGTGGAATTTTTATATACAACTTTCCAAAACTGGGAAAAGTGTCCAAACCCCTATGGATCTTAAAATGCTCATTTCAAAAAAATGGATGCATGGATTTCCTTAATTTTTGCACCACAGTAAGTCAAGCCATTGAGCATGATTGTCACTAAGTTTCAGTAACTGAAAATATTTGGTTTATGAATTGTGTGGCATTGAAATCTTGATAACTTCATTCTGGGACACACTGATAGATACTTCTATTTTCATAGGCTTTATCTATGATAGTGGCTTACTGAAATGTTGCGTAATACATGTATATGGAAGTAGATTAAAAAGGACAACGATCACGCCAAAGTGGCACTTGTCGTTAAGATAACTGGAATATTCATATAACATCTAATTAAAGCGTTTATCTTATTTAAAAATAAATCAATATATTATACAATACAGACGGAGAACGAATGGACATGGTGCGGAGCACGGAGAAAAAGAACCAAAACTACAAATAAGAGGAAATAGATGGTTATTGAATACACACAAATATTAGAAATTAGCTTCTAAGTGGTTCAGCGAAAGTTTGCAATTAACTAACAAAATATTGACACTACAACAATATATTGACACATTAAATATCATTGACTTAACTGTTCCACCATCACTCCTGTCTGACTAAAAATGACAACTTCGTCTTGATTTTAACATTTTAATTTGGACAGTTTATAGAGATAAACATAATGCACTATTATCAAACTTGATCTGCGCCTGGTACAACTACAATTTAATTTGAAAGCCGAAACTTCTATTGAAAGGAGTTGGTTAATAAATTCTCTTGAATAAAAAGAATAGTGGAGAGTTGCTTTCTAGTAGCTTAGCGAATGTTTGTAAAAAACTAACACAAAACTGGCATAACATAATTAATAATTCATTCTGTCTGCCTGAAGATGACAACATTAATCTTGATGTTGACATTTTAATCTAAAGAGGATATAGTGATAAAAATAAAATTATTTTATGAACATAAAAAAGATACGTTTACTGTTTTCTAACATATGAAGATTGGCACCTTGTACGACTAGGGTTAATATGAATGCCTTTCATTTTGAATTGCATTTTCAGTAGTCATTAGCGTTACGACATCTGCTGCTTAAAAGATCATTACTTAGAATGTTTTTTCAAACCCAAGAAGAAGGAAACCAAATCATTTAGGAAATTGTATGATGTGCAAGAAGATACATTTTTCTTTTGATAACGCCAAAAATGAGAATCAGTTTGAACCAGTTATATCGCTGATTAACACTCTAAAGCACTGTGAGGTAGTGGATAGATAGAGACTTGAAATCATGACGTTGTAGATTCGAAATACCAGCTTTGCCAGTCAAGTCGCAGCTACCATGTTATCGACCTCATTATGCGAATTCTAAAATCAAAGTCTCGCCAAACGATACAAAAAATTGGTCGCGAGATGGTAAGTTTTTTAATATGACCTGCTGAAAAGGCTGACTTTGAACACATTTATCTGAAAAGGGGTGAAAACATATGCATATTGGGAACGTGGGTATAAACATTTGTGTGGTGCTCTGGCAAAATGAGCGGAAAGTCGCGATTGAAGATTTTGATTAAATGGCTGTTAAAGAAAAAATATGGTGAAAAGATCAAATTTCGTTTTTTGACATAAAACGCATCAGTACATAAGTGTTGATCTATACTTCGCGTTTTGAAGGTCAATTATGCCAGGAAGTGCAATTATTCACGGGTAATTGATCGCGTTTTGCTATAATACACTATAGTAATCAGTAACTTTAGAATCGATTTGCGACAATTTTTTAGTGTCAGATTTTAAGCGGACTGTCTTGTATATCGATCTCTAAATGAAAATTGTAGAAAGAAAGTGTAACATATTATATATCATTGGAAAGCTGAGATGATAGCGAATTAAAATACGACATAAACTCAATTTTGAAAATCGCAACTTTCCGCTCATTACGCCAGAGCACCACACATTTGGAGTTTTTCCAATACAATGTATGTTGATGTTGGCGATTTATAAAAAAGAAGCATTATATGGTATTTCCCATTATATAAACTATTTAGAGATTTTTGAAGCAAACGAATTTGTACCAATACATCATTTTTGTTTTAGAAGATTAAACATCGTTTGTTGGGCCAGTTCTAGCAAAAACATATTCAAACTCAGATTGTCCATAAACCTGTAAAGTGAAGAAATAACAAGAGGAAAAACATACGTTGATCTGATGTACGAAAGGAACCTAATGTCGGCTCTTTATACTTGCCTGCCATTTGTATTGAATAATCATGCATCAACTTGTTAATAACTAATACCTTTTGTCCAGACGGGTCAGAAACGTGCATGGAGCTCATAGCTTGGGTTTTGAATGGCCCACTGCCGCGCTCACTGGGTAGAAATATATTGTATTTCATGTGAAATATAATGAATGACACATGCGTTTTTCTGGCTGAAAAGGCCAATCATTATAATGAAAATTAAGCCATAGATAAAACAAATTGCAAACGTTATGATATTTACAGGATAGTACTAGACAAACATATGCAATGACATATTAAAAATATAGAAAAATCTTGGTTGAACAGCGATTAATGAATTATATCCAACTATGTGAAAGGTCATATCAGGGATCACGCAATGGGAGACAAAAATAACATTGTCATATTTTCTTTGTGTTTTTCAGTGTCAGAACTTAAACAAAAGAACCCCTACATCAATTTTGTATTTAAGATTTTTACAGGACTTCGAGAAAAAATATTTAAAATTGCTATAAACGTATCTGCATAAATATATAGTTTATATTTAACTGATGTTTTTCAAGAAAATCACCAGCCGGCCGCGCTGATTTGAAGGTCCACGGCGTGAAGTAACTTACCAGTAAAATTGCAAGAAATATGACACATATTCGGTAAATCTCATTTCATTATATTTACACAGTATGTATACATAAATATGTAACATGTTTTGTCTTACAGGTTTTTCAGACTCATTAATATTCTTGTTAAACATCAAGTGCACGGCCGATTCGATATTTCAATGTATAATTACTTATAAAGGACTGGGAAATCTCGCCGACTCAAAACTCACTGGCTTGACCATTGTAGGGATTAATCTTTGATTAAGGTTATTTGTGCACATTGTTCTTCCAAACCAAAGCGACCGAAATTGGTTCCCGGTATGTAATAAGTTCCGGAAATTTAAATCAAACTCGTTTGTGCCAAGGTAGCGTCCCCTCCCCCACGCATACATACACAGCAAAGCGGAGCCGGGTAAATGCTATTTAATTCAGATTGTATCCCGGTCGTTACAAAGTAAGCTTAGGTATCGACTTTACCTTTACCTTACCTAGCCTGTCTGATTTAATTCCCAAGGTATTCTCTATAATAGTAGCCTACAGAAATGTTACGTAATACGGCGACCTAGATTAAAGGCACCGATATGTTGAAAGTGACACAAATGCCGCCTTAAAGGCTCTGTCACACATCACCGTACCGTGTGAATAACGTACTAATAACGTACACTGTTTGGTAATCGATATGCATGTATTTCAATGACCAAACCAGTGTACGTTATTAGTTCGTTATTCGTACGTTTCGTGATGTGTGACAGAGCCTTAAGATGTACGTTTTGACAATTCCTAATCCTGTGTCTGGTTTGGAGTAACTTTATCAAACAATAGTCAATTATTGACTACTACTTCAAATGTACCATCTAATTGACAAGTACATTGACCAGTTTATTGAATATTGATTTAGATCAATACATCTATTGTTAAGATCAATAATTGACATCTGATGGTATTGTACTTCCTTTATTGACATCAATAATTTTCCAATAATTGATTTACCAATTCATCAATCTAATAGGCAATTACTTTTTTTTGGATCATGAACACTTCAGCTAAACCAGAAACATGTAGTTGTGCTTGACTGACGACTCTACTCGCAATAAGTAGACTAAAGGCCTTGATATACTTTGTCATTTTTGTAGTCATTTTCATCCAGAATTTTTATCATGGTGTTACATTTTCACCACTATGTTAAATTTTCATTTGGAATGAAAATTTTAATTTTGATTTTTTTCTCATGGTGTAAAATTTTTATCATGGAGTAACATGTTTCACCAAATGTTTCATGGTGGTGTTCAACGGGGCATAGATCGATCTCATTAGGTCGAGAACAATACCATAATTACCTTGGTGTTTTCATTATAATCTGAAATCTGTCCTTGACAGGTACTATGGATTTTATTCTGCTGAAAAGATTTAATGACTCCTTTTATTTTTCTCAAAGAGAAACATTTTCATTTGGAATTTTTATCACCGTCTTGATTTTTTGTCATTCTATTTGTAGCTTTTGCGGATTATTCTGATCGATAATATCGTCTAGGAACTCGAGGTCAATATACATTCAGCTCTATGGATTTTCAAGATGGTAAAAATGACAAAGTATATCTAGGCCTTTAGAGTTAAGATAGCTAGATTATTAATGTTACTTCTAATTAAGTAAAGTAAATGCCCCACAGTGGCGGCAAAGGCGTATCCCCATATACTTCTATATGACTGAAGGAGTGTCGACCTCAGACCCATTATAGCCAACGACAAGATAATTAACCTCGATACTGACAAGGGTGATCTGGAGAATTTTATTCGTCGAAAGACATCATTCAGCATTAGCACATTTAATGTTAGAACTACCAGCTCTCAAACCAGGAAAGAAGAACTTGCTAACCATTCTCAACATTTCAATATTGACATCATCTGCATACAAGAACACATAATACACCACTCTGAAGTGTATACTCCAAGAGAAGATCGATACCCATACGCTGAGAAGAACAGCATCAATGCCCCCATCAGGGGAGTAGGTCTTCTTCTATCCCAAATATCCCCAAAACACCAAATGTTGAATTAAAATCATTTAGAAGAATACCGGAAATATTAACGATTTATGCAATTCTCATACTTAAGTTCGGCATTAATGCAAATCAAAAGAGCTTTTCATCGTCTCAAGGCTTACTCCAAGCTAGTTATACTTGCAAATTAATTGCTCTGAATATGCCCAAGTAGAATAGGGAGACCACTGTAGAATGTCTTTGTGGCATATGAAAAGAGCGTTGCCCATATACATTGCATAAATTTGACAAACAAGTACATCGAATTAGGTTTAAAAAGTAATGTGTAGTCTAATCTCAAGAAGAAAATATCCAATTGATTTGAAAGAAATATGCTTTACTATTTTATTTACATAAGTTATGATTTTATCTCCTTTTTTATTTGTATCTTTTAAAATCACAGAGTCCAACTTAAAATAATGATATGTATACACGTGTTTAAATTTCATATTTTGAAAATAAAACCATAACAGTTATATGGTATCTATTGCTCCAAGGTAATCGTATAGAGAGCAACCACTGATTTTGTAAGTAGCTAAAATATGCAACTACTAGAAAAAAGTAAACTTGTGTAAGTGACATTTATTTTTGCGTGGATAACTGACGGCCAGTCTTTGAATGTATGTTAATTAAATATTGCATATCTAGGCATGCCATGTCACGTCAATGACAGAACATGCAGGAAACACTTTCTTTATGCCAATTTTCAGTACCAACAAGTGAGTGTGTGATTCAAGTTCATTTACTATCTGAATAACTATAATAAACACGACTGTATGTTGATATATAGGTATCCAAAACACACACTTTTATCAGCGCCGTGGAAAGGCATATTTGAAATTGAAATGCATTCTTCAAAATATCAAGTTTTTGAAACATGTAACATTGCGTTATTTTAACAATTAAATAAAGGATCAAATTAGATTTTTTAGAGTTTAAAATACTTGGGGATAAAACAGGTTTAGAATAAAGTCAGTCATAATGTTGCGTAAATGATACAAATCATCAAAAGATTATAAGACCGTTTGAAAGAATCATGAGAATAATAATTAAAAAACAAAAACACTGCGTGCACAACATTATATCAAAGCGAACTCGGTATAGGCTTGAAACTGGAAACTTCATATCCTTGTAGACAATATAAACAATATCTTGGCATTTAAATTTAACTTTGAAGGTATATAAATATTCAGCTGAAAAATATTGACCTATGAAAAAGAAGAGTCGCGACAAATAAACTTTTGCTAAGAAATGAAATTTACTCAGGGGTTAAAGACAATTCAAATGTTAATTACCTGAAAAGCTAATAACCGGATGATATTTATTGAAAGTCTTAGGTTTCGAAGAAAGTCTATTGAGTTTGGGAATAAGATTTGAAGAAGGTGTAATTATTTAACAGTTGAATACATTTAGAATTCAGCTACCTGCATTGATAGGTTACCTTTCGAAAGATAAATACAACTTAACAGATTGCTTGTCGCGTCCGATATTTACAGAACGAATGTATTATTTAGGATAATTACATTATGATTCGACAAGTTCATACATTTCTGAGAACCACACTACCTTTCCTAACCTTTTTCTATATAACTATATAAACATATTTCATAATTTAAAAGTACAAGAAATACAATAAGTATGGCGCTTGGGTTATCTGGCTAATGCTCATACATTTAGGGGACCGATGTAATATTTACAGTATTAATTAAATATACAACCAAGTATGTGACCTAATCTTCCAACAGTCTTCTCAACTCCTCCAAACTTGTTGCACTTCAAACGTGAGTTGAAAACATATCTTTTTCGGCAAGCATTTCCTGATTCATAAGTCTGTTTTTTCTCTGTCTTTTGTTCTGTTTTTGCTTATGCGCTTAGAGGTTTTTTTTGCAGATTTTGCACTATATAAATGCGATTTATTATTATTATTATTAAGTTTAGTCCATATTTGGCTGACAGTGTGAAAGGCTTTACTTTATTTAAAAGAATAGATCGAAAGTTATATTTTTTTCACAGTTGTTTGTGTTACTTAAAAGAATAGATAGAAAGTTATGTATATTTTTTTTTTTTTCTGACACTTGTCTTTAACGTTACAGTTAGTATAAAAATATAAATATAAAACGTTAAAGTATCTAAACCAAATCAAACAACTTAACCCACTTTGTTGGCGAAAGCAAGTAGAAATACAGTATTATGAGACAAGGAAAAGCAGCTCAGAGTAGCGTCTTTGTATATTTACGAAAACATCTAGAGAAATTTAATGAGGCGGTGTAAATGCAAACCATGAACATTGTTTTACAACAAAACCGTGCCGGCAACTTTTTGTAAGGAAATATGAGAATAAGAATAAAAATAGTATGCACAACGCAATGTCAAACCAAATTTTCGATAGTTTTCTACATGAAAAGATTAAAAAGAACTTAATATTCAACAGCTGTTTCAAGGTAAATATTTAGCTGAATTGGATTAAGTCACCTAAAAGGTGATTCGCGACAATAAACCTTTGCTAAGAAATGGCCTTTACTGTTGATGAAAAGACAATCAAAATGTTAATTACATGAGAAGACGGTAACCGGATGATATTTGTTGAACGTGTTAGGTTTTTCTCAATTTCGAAGAAATCTATTTAGTTTGGAATAAGTTTTTCGATAAGGGTAATTGTCTAACAGTTTAGCACGTTAAGAAGTTAGTCGTCTGTTTTGATACGTGACCTTTCAGAAGACAGTTGTTAAGACAAATAGCACCTTACATGTTGCTTGTCGCGTTTGATATTTACAGAACAAATGTAACATTGTGGATAAATACATTATTAATCGACAAGTAACAGAGGAGAACAATGAAATTATTTACCAGCTGTATTTTTTGTCGCCGGCGACAAAAAATGGTTGAAAAAGTGTTTCTAGTTTCAAATCTTAAAAAAATCTTAATTCTACACCTCATGGGTAAACAAAATTATTTTTGATAAAATTGTTTCACTTTTGATATGTATCAACTTATCTCCAAGAATTCCATTTGATCTTTTATCTGGTAAATGCAGACTGAGGTACAGATTTAGGATATAGTTATATTGCAAATCAATTTGTTGTCAATTTGAGCCATTTCTGTGTACATTGTTGTACTTTTTTTGGATTTTACTACACTTTTAAGCTTTATTTAAAGCATTTCCATAAGGTTTTTAACTCTAGAAGAGGAATCTAGACTAGTCCCTTTAATGTGTCATTTCAAAGTTTAGAAATAAAAGTGATAAAATTAATCTTTCTTAATAACTAATTACAGTTTATATCTAATTTCGCCAGAGGTAGAAGCGGGTATAGATGTGGTTCATACTGATATGGTATGTACTTTGTGCATTAATTTTTGTCACAACTGTTCAATAATCCTTAGAAACTTCATAAATTTGGTATGATTTTAAAGGCTTTTAAAGATGATATATATTGGTCTTTAAAATCAATTACAATAATAATCAACTCCAATCCACCAGTAATAGATGAGGTTGGTGCCATGTGATGAACATGGGCTCCAACTTGAAAAAAAAAAAAAGAACATGACCATGACCATGTATTTCCATACGGTGAACCTATAGAGGGTTTCGGAAATCCTAAATCTTTATATAGTTTATATCTAATTTCGCCAGAGGTAGAAGTGGGTATAGATGTGGTTCATGCTGATATTGGAGTTGATTATTATTGTAATTGATCCAACTCAAGCGGGTATAGATGTGGTTCATGCTGATATGGTATGTACTTTGAGCATTAATTTTTGTCACAACTGTTCAATAATCCTTAGAAACTTCAAAAATTTGGTATGATTTTAAAGGCTTTTAAAGATGATATATATTGGTCTTTAAAATCAATTACAATAATAATCAACTCCAATCCACCAGTAATAGATGAGGTTGGTGCCATGTGATGAACATGGGCTCCAACTTGGAAAAAAAAAAGAACATGACCATGTATTTCCATACAGTGAACCTATAGAGGGTTTCGGAAATCCAGATTGTTTTTACCAACGAATCAGGAAATCCAGTCAAATTTCGTCGTACGTATCTTTTTTGATACAATTTGAGCAATCATGCATCATGGTAACCCATAGAGGATTCAGGAAATCCAGACCTTTATTTGATGTATTTTGGGGCGGAAATCCTAGTATTTTAGAAATGTAGATTTCGGAAATCCATACTTTTTCGACATTTTAAAATTAACCCTCTATAGGGGTGTGCACTTATTATCTGGAAGCCGGTCGCTAAGGCGTGGCAGCTTCCATTTCATGTGAAAGGGTAGGAGTGGGAGTATTATAGTGTGAGAAAAAGTTCATCCGTTCAAGTTTGTTTATGCCCAAGTTTAGTGAAAAAAGATAAAATAAATCAATTAAATAATTAAAATTGACTTAGTGGTATGATAAATCCGTTATTGGGTTCAGCATCGGTATGCTATGAGAAATACTCGTGCGCTCAGTGTCATATCCAGGCTCAGCTGCGCTTTGCCTTTGATATGACATTTCGCGCACGAGTACTTTCCATAACATACCTCCGCTTCACACAATAACTAATAATAACCAGTTTTCAAACAAGTCAGTTAACCAAGTCGTATATTACGCCAGTCTCACTAAGATTCCATGATAACTTTCCCAATAGATAAGACTTGTCTGTAACACAGATGTAAATAAAGTAGAAGATTCTGAGCTTTAATTTATAGACGATTCATGGGTATGCCTCTAAGGTTCAAAAAATAAAACGGGTTTATGTTGAACACAGAAGGATATAAGTAGTAATTGCCAAGCCCGGAAACTGCTCATGTTGATGCAAAATTCCCTCCCAAAGTTGGTCATAATCACCTTAAGGCACATTTTATATTGTGAAAATAAGCTACAAAGACAATTTAGATGTTCCTGCGAACAGGAAGTAAACACTCGGCATAGCGACATGTTGGTCTATAGATCTCGTAATCATGTTCCTGTTGACATTATAAGATGACTTGCCGCTACACTGAAAGTTAATACTGCAAGATTTCTCCTGCGGATAGATTTAAACATAAGAGAGAATGTAATCATTAATCTTTGTCATGTGTGCAAACATTCAATGTACATAGATGCCATTCTTTCTAGAACAAGACTGATACGTAGGTCGTCAACAATCTACGCTTGTTGATTTCCACTATCGATAGAATATGACAATTGTTCGATTATATCTCAAAATTATTTAAGAATTGTATTGGATTAAATGCTGTTACTATTATATTCAGTTGTTATAATCAATGGAATTAGGACATCCGTTTGAATAAGTTTGGATTTTGTAACATATGTGACCTTCCAGCCCGTATGAGCAGTAAATGCCAGAAACTTCATTTTGCGCTAGAGATGAAAATACATGTCAAGGTCATAATTTGCCGAAATTGATTTTTTGACAGATTCACAATCTTAATGCTTACTACAAAACATCAGCAAAGTTTCATTTCAATAAAATGATAGGAAATGTGAAATAAATTGGCATATTCTTATAGACAATCAACAGAAAATATAGGGCTTACTAATCTTTGAACGCATTTATCTCAGTTATACATTTTACTCCCTGACAACCTTTAATGGACCATAACTTGACTTTTGTAAATCGTGTGAAGTTCATTAAGGTGTCATTTTAATCTTTAAAGCATGGTCTTTGCAAATAGTTAAAAAAGTGAAAATGACAAGAGCTGGCATTTACTGCTAGTTTGGGCTGGACGGTCACATATTATATTTCTTTCGCATATACCTACAGGGTGTCCCAATAAAAACGTAACGAACTTTGAACTTTTATCTTGAGAGAACAAAGCACAATGGTCGGCAAACGTTACAATAATAACATAGAATAGACCCTTGGCTTTTACAGGATTTCTGTTTTGAAACCCGAAAATTCTTGATTATCTGATTTGTTAATCTGTAAAGTTTCACCTTTGTTGACGTCATTTGGCACACGTTCAATGGAAATTGCTGAAAACATCACATGATTAGGAAAAGCATTCCTTGAATCCATTTCATGAGATAAGGACTCAATTCAAAGATGATCTGCTGATATTAAGCAAGTTGTTGCGTCTGGTTTAGTCAACCTGTTGTGATTTCGGTTAAAAACTTATTATTGGTTGACTCCTTTCATTAGAATCCTTTTTTCGACTCTTTTGGTAGAAATTGTGTCCTACAGTACCCGTTTATAGCACCAAAAGTAACAGATTCAAGGAATATGAGAGAATCAGGCAGATCCGTACTTTAATTGAAAATGTTGACCTATTTAAGTTAAAAATTAACTTTAAATATCACTTAATGTTAGGTACAGGTCAGGTAAGATTGGTTTTGATTGATTGTGCTCCAGTTGATTGCAGATTTCTCTTCATTTCAAGTTAACATTTCTTTATCTGAAAGTCTAAACTTACAAATCGGACCAAAGTAGATTTAAAGGGCTTTCTTAAATTCTTCATATCTTTGAAATAGAGTGGTAAAATGAAACGGTACAAAAAGCATGTTGTAGAGTAATTACTCTACTTAAAAAAAAACCCATATATTACTATGATTTAATCTTTTGGCAACTATTTCTTAATATTTTCTATTTGCTCGTTGCATTAATATTGGGACAAGCTGTATATACAGAAGGATAACATTTTACGTAATTATAATGTCATATTAATAAACGTGAGCGTTGAAACAGAATGAATTCTGTTTCGCTTTTTGCTGATACAATGGGGCAAACTCAACACTTAAGTAGTCAAGGTCCTCCACATGCCCGTTAGTGGTCACCATATGAAAGAATCTTCCGTTGAAACTTTGGTCACCGGTAAAGTACTTAAAAAGAACTAAAACAAAGACAAAAAATTGAAAATCGGACAATCTGTTTTCAAGATGGCGGCCAAAACAAATTTTGCCGTGCCACGTCAAAAATGTCCAGCCAAAAATTTGAAAACTCACTTCCCAAAAGAATTTTTCAATAAAATTTTGCTCATATTTGCAGTATGTAAGTACAAATATATTTCTGAAATAAAATTTGAAAACAAGTTGTTCGGTTACGATTTTATGGGCAAAATAAATTTTAAGAACGCCCTCGAAAATGCTTATTTATGATAATTAGCATGGGAAGGGGTGGGTCGATTTGAATTTGTTTGCCACCAAAAGAAGGGTATGGTAAAGTTAGACAAATACATAGAATGGCGATGAAAAATTACTTACTGACGTGTGAAAAACGAATGTTGGGTCCATATGGACCCCCCCTCCACTATACCACTTAAATGTTAAATATGTAAACACCGTTTAAACCATCTAGAATATTGTTTTGCTTTGCAGAGAAAAGGACACAAAGTAAATACATAATATGCTTATACAGTGACATTTTATAGCAAATAATCATTGTATTGATAAATTTAATCAACGATTATGACAACGATGCCATTCTAACTTGAACATAATGTACTGCATTAACTGTACAGTTTCTAGAAAGTACTCCTGGGTGTATATGATATGCGTTGCATTTTATCAGAGAGCAAGCAGAAAAAGGCGCGAAAAAACGCATATATTAGACTGAAACGACACATGTTTAAAAAGACACATCAAATTAATCATTCAAGTCTTAAAGACAAGTATAATTTCCAAGAATTGGTTGGTTCTTACACAGATTACGATACTATGGTAACCAAACAATATATTTGTCAAGAAGTGTGAAATATATTGTCTTCCCCCAAAAATAAAGCTGACAGAGAAAATAGAATTCATATATGCATTTAGAATGTATAAGATATACTGGGAATACATCCTTTGTGGTTATTTTGACGGGGAAAAAATCGGAAGTACCACCTAAGGTGGGGTTTTGGTAAGCCGTCAAAGTCAGCAGGGGGGGGGGGGGGTTGCCACCTCGAAACATTTTAAAGAAAAGTATCAGAAAAGTGATATAATGTGTCTATTTGTTAAAACAAAAATATCATAATACATTATTTATGGCCTAGTATTCATTTCAGTATACTTAAAATGACTGAAAAGGATATATTCTGCGGTATAATGTTTAATATAATTTTGTCTTTAAACGAATCTACCATTAAAACGGGTTGTTACCTTTTACCCATGATATTCCAATAACATAAATCTATGTTTAGCATGGTTCTGAATTCATAATAGTCAATCCTATCACTGCAAATGGACATCAATGTAACTAGCATGTAAGTTAGGAACTCGTAATCGTATTGATGTTGACATTATAAAAAATAATGCGCCACTCTGTTGATAAAGGTTAATACTGTGAGATTTGTGTTTGACATGAAATTTAAATAAGGCATAGGATGAAATCACTTATCTCTGTCAAATGAGCAAACATAGTTGGCTCTGTTATTCTAAATCATCACGGATATATAGGTCGTCTCTACTGAATAACATTGTTGTCGTAAGGTAACTATACCCTGGATTGTGAGGTGCGTCCCAATAAAAATTAAGCAAGTTGAAAAGTGCCCTCTGTGCAAAACCAAAATACTATTTTAACATAATGGTACGTCATTGAAAAAGAAAAACTCCAAGCTTTTAATTGTTGTTTATTCTGTTCAATATGCTTTTTTCAATCTTGAAATAATTTGACTTTAGTGCAAAAGTAAAAACTCACAGTTTAGCCACTTTTTGCCGAGGAGGACTGAGCATTTTAATCAACAAAATGCAAAGTGTATTCAATTTATTAAAATTGACAAGAACAATTAAATGGGGTTATAGTAGCATGGAATAGTCTCTGACTTTTTCAGTACCAAATTGAGTAAAATCTGCTGAACTGTTACGTAGTTATGACATCATCAATTGTCTTGTGAAATTACAATTACTTTTCTTCTAAATCGTGCACCTTTTTACAATCAATATGTTAAATGTTATTTTCAGTTACAAATTAGGCTTAACCAAACAAACACTGGTGATAAATTGTGTGATTGAAAAAAGGACATACATAATAGTTCAAAATATCACTTCATAAAAACAAATGTGTGGCATATTAGCCCACCAAATTCTGAAATCTTTAAATTTTGCTAAAAAAATCCTGATTTTGCTAAATTCGTAATATGTTATTTAATGACTGCCTGGACCAATAGCATATTTTATTTTGGTAAGTATGAGAAGAAGATTCATTAAATTGTTAAATGTTACTAAATAATCTTATTGACAGTTGTTCATTTTTTTCAGTTCAACGACAAACATAATGCTCTCCATGATTTCATACACAGCTTTTTTCATAGTAAAAATGACCAATAATATAATGTTCTTCTAATCGTATTTTACTTTGACATACCTCGATATTGAAATAAGCAAATTGAACAAAATAAACAACATTTTATGGGTATCAGAACCATTTGCCAATAAGCTTCACTTTTAAATAGTATTTTCCTTTAACATTTAATATTACTCGGGTTTAATTCCACAGCTATTCTCTATGGTAGCCTACAGGAATGTTACATAATGCGGCGAACTGCATATCAGTGTGATCTTGTCTACTTCTTACTATAGCACATATCTGATTTAGAACAAATCTATTGACAGGAAGTAGATGTAATGCATAAAGCATGGAAAATGGAAGAAAACGCCAAAACCACTACCAGAGGAAAATTATGGATGTACGTTGAAGGTTGGCTTTTGAGTAGAACCACGGATTATTTTAAACTTCAACATATTAATGTTTACCTAAAGCGTGTAGTAAAAGACAGAAACAATTTTGAAATTACATAATCTTATTGAACCAGCTGTTGTTCAGCCCCGTCTCCTATTTGCCTAGAGATGACAGCATTCATCTTGGTTCGACATTGCAGAATAAAGAGGGTATTATGAAAAAAATAATAATGTATATATATTTTGTTTGACAATTCTGCTCCCACGATAATATCTGCTGTTGGTCATCATAGACTACGCTTTATATTCTATAAATAATGGGTCAGTAAGTGATACAACTTAACTGCATTTTCCCTACGATATTGGTGTTATAACAGGTGCTGTCAAAAGCTCCTTTAGAATATTGTACAAATCTCAGGCAGGGAAATCAATTCATTTTGGAAATTTTACTATATAGATACTTCTATATTCATAAAACAGAAGTTGAAGTTTGATTATTTATATCTTTCGGCTTTATCTATAATAGTGGCTTACTGAAATGTTGCGTAATATATGGAAGTAGATTGAAAAGGGCAACGATCGCGCCAAAGTGGCACTTGTCGTTGTAAGATACGTTAAGATAACTGGAATATTCATGTAACATCTAATTAAGGAGTTGATATGATCAACATATATTTAACAATACAGGCGGAGAACGTTTGGATATGGTGCGGAGCACGGAAAAGAAGAGCCAAAACTACAACTAAGAGGAAATAGATGGTTATTAAATAAATCGGAATATTAGAGATTTGCTTTCAAGTTGTTCAGCGAAAGTTTGCAAATAACTAACAAACTATTGACACATCATCACTCCTGTCTGACTAAAAAAATGACAACTTTGTCTTGATTTTGACATTTTTAATCAGCCAGTTTATAGTGATAAACATAATGCACTATAATCAAACTTGATCTGCTAATAAGATACTTCCAGCTTGAGAAAATGAACATTACAAAGTGGAATGTCATTTAACACACAAGGATAAGCGCCTGGTACAACTACAGTTAATGTGAAAGCCGAAGCTTCTATTGAAAGGAGAAGGTTATTAAATCTCTTAAACTAACACAAAGATTGGCATAATATAATTAATAATTCATCCTGACTGCCTGAAGATGACAACATTAATCTTGATTTTGACATTTGAATCTAAAGAGGATATAGTGTTCGGGTTAATATGAATGCCTTTCATTTGAATTACATTTTCAGTAGTCATTAGCGTTACGACAGCTGCTGCTTAAAAGATCATTACTAAGAATGTTTTTCAAATCCAAGAAGAGGGAAACCAATTCATTTCAGAAATTGTATTATGTGAAACAAGAGACATTTTTCTTTCGATAACGCAAAAGATAAATCAGTTTGAACCAGTTTTATATATTTTCGCTGATTAAAACTTTCAAGCACTGTGACGGAGTGGGTAGATAGACTTGTAATCAAGACGTTGGTCAGTCAAGTCGCTGCTACCATGTTATCGACCTCATTATGCGAATTCTAAAATCAAAGTCTCGCCAAACGAGAAAAACATGTTCGCTAGATGGTAAGGTTTTTAATGTGACCTGCTGAAAAGGCTGACTTTGAACCCTTGTTATCTGAAAATGGGTGAAAACAAATGCATATTGGGAAAGTGGGTATGACAATTTGGCGTTTTTTTCCAATACAATGTATTTTTGGCGATTTGTAAAAAAGCATTATATGGTATTGAAAATCAACGATTATGCTATGAAAATCAACGATTTTGAGACTTTTGAAGCAAAGGAATTTGTACCCAAAAATCATTTTTATTTTAGATCATTACACATCGTTTTCTCTTCCAGTTCGGGTAGAAAACATATAAACACTCAGATTGATAAAATTTGAAATATATATTTTGCCCATAAAACCTATAAAGTGACGAAATAACAAGAGGAAAAACATACGTTGATGTGATGTACGAAAGGAACCTAATATCGGCTCCTCATACTTGTCTGCGATGTGTATTACGATAACCATGCATGCAGTGTCAGCACTTAAACAAAAGAACCCATTCATTAATTTTGTTTTAGACATTTAAACGCAAGATTTACAGGACTTTGAGAACAAAATGTTTTAAATTTGTTATAAACGTATCGGCATAAATATATATTTTATATCGAGCGAGCTGATTTGAAGATCCATGGCGTGAAGTTACTTGCCAATAAAATTGCAAGAAATATCATACATAATTCGGTAAATCTAATTGCATTATATTTACACAATATTTATACAGGATGTCCCAATATAAATGCATCATTTTTTTTTACCATATCTCAGGAACCAATAAATAAAAATAAACACTTTTTCTAATGTCAGTATTGTGTAGTCTTTTATCGAATGAATTTTAAGCTAAATCCGTCGAGCCTTTCTTGAGAAAATTTTTGTACAATTTTAAGATCATTTCAAACAACTCTGCGTTTAAATAGCTTTCACATGTCCAAAATCAATTTCATGGCACCTTTGTGCTCTTTTCATCATGATCCTGGTCCAATGCTATGTTCTACATCCCATACGATGATGGGAGTCGAGGTGATCAGACAAGCTTGCAAGTTTTAAACAGGCTAAGTTCAAATTCTAAAGTTGCTATGGTTGTCGTTGTTGTTGTTGCTGTTGTTTTGCAGTTGGTTTCCTGTAAGAGTGTTTATCAATGAATAAAATGAGTTTTCATTTAGAGTAGGCCTACTACTGTGGTAGCATGGTCATGTCAGATCAAAGATAGTTGCAAATATGAGTTACTGTGGTAAACTCCATTGGAACGGGGGAAATTGAGTCTCCTTACAAAATGTTAATTTTCTCAAGAACGGACTGACGGATTTTTCTAAAAATTTCACCGATAAAAGACTAAACTGTACTTATCATTATTATGAAAAAGTTTTTAAGTTTTGCTAATTGGTTATTGAGATATGATCAAAAATAAAAGTGATGCATTTTTATTTGGACACCCTGTACATAAATGTGTTACATTTTTTGTCTTCCAGGGCTATATTTTTGATTTTATAAAGCTTTTAAAAATATTTTTATCATTTTCTCATTAATATTCTTGTTAAACATCAAGTGCACTGTCGATTCAATATTTTAATGTATAATTTCTTATAAAAGAAAGGGAAATCTCGCCACATCAAGACTCACTGGCTTGACCAATGTAGTGATTACTCTTTGATCAAGGTCATTTGTGCACATTGTTCTTTTAAACCAAAGCGACCGAAATTGGTACCCGGTATGTAATAAGTTCCGGAAATGTAAATCAGACTCGTTTGTGCCAAGGAGTAGCGTACCCCCTAACCCCTCCCACATACATGATACACATCGTAGCGGAGCCGGGTAAAAACTAAATATTGTACCCCGGTCGTTACAAAGTAAGCTTAGGTTTCGACTTTACCTTTACCTTACCTAGCCTGTCAGATTTAATTCCCAAGGTATTATTTATAACAGTAGCCTACGGGATTGTTACGTACAACGGCAAACTTGATTTGAAGGCAACAATATGTCGAAAGTGACACTATTGCCGCCTCAAGATTCTTTAAGATAACTAGAATATTCATGTTAATGCTAATTAAGGACATTGAATGTTTACATGAACCGCATAATGATAGTTTACCTAAATAATTTTGTAATACGTACATAATTCACTTCACATAATATAACTTTGTCATAGTCTGTTGTGACCTCTGTCTGCCTAAACATGACAATATTGATCTTTATTTTGACATTTTAATAAACATAATGATAAAAACACGATGTAATATCATGCCGTCTTCCTTGTTGGTTACTGCCCCCTTACAGTTTATCGCCGATCGCACAAAACACAAAACAAAGTGACCCTGAGTAAGTTTTTTTTTGTCGTGTTATTTTCAACATTTTTGGTCATTTTGATGAAAAAACTCGAGGGACAACCTAAGGTGGTTGTCACCTTTAAAACATTAAAGGCTATCTTAAAAATATCTGCATCGTAAAGACCTGAAACTTGCCGGACATGTTAGAATTATCGTTTCATGTATTCAATAACTAACGAAAAACTTGATACCAATCCGTCAATTCATTTAAGACTGTTTTTACAAAAGGGATGGCCATTTTCAGTTATTAGTGTTGCAACAGCTGCTGCCTAAAGGCTCCTCACTTAGAATGTTTAACACACCTAGACAGGGCAAATATATTCATCAAGGGCATCAAAGTATTTGCGAGAGATACACATCTATTTGGATTGCGTCAAAGTTGTCATTTGATCCGGTTATTTCTAGCTGCGTTTCATTAGCACATACATGTTAGTGCATTGATGGCCCATGTATATGTAATTTTGAAAATGAAGATATATTACTGCATATCTCATTTTCTTTGACAGCTATCAGGGTGTTACTACAGTTCTTGTTGTATTTATTTTTTTCATAAGCTAATTCTCAAACATCATAAATATTCCGGAGATGTATTTTATTACCGATACATTAAATTAAGCGTCTTAAAAGAGTAGGCCTATTAAAAATACCGATGCTTGGCCGATACCTGACTCACATGACTAAGTTCTTTTTACCAAACAGAAGCAGCAAATATTTTTACAGCCAAATAGGTAAAACACTGCTGTCTTGATTCGATACTGTAATATTCTTTAGTTAGGCTATTCAAACAGCGTAAAGAGCAATGTCCAAATTATGCGCATGTTGTCAAAGATATTCCATGATAACCAAGTAATCAATGTGTAAAAACTGGTTTTTAAACAAGTCACTTAACCGAGTCGTCTTTTACGCCAGTTTCGCAAAGCGTCATGATAACTTTCCCAATAGGCAAGACTTGCATGTGACATAGATGTAATTCTGGGCTTTGATTTATAATAGACGATTCATGGGAATAAAACGGGGTCAAAAAAAAAGCATAGGGGTCAACGAACTTTTCCCTGTACAAATGTATAGGAACATTAAAATTACGTTCAAATGGGTACTACGATCAAACTAATTATAGTACAAGGCTCAAATTTCTTGGGTAAATTAAACATCAGAGTATTTTAACATTTGCTTAATTTTATTTATTCAAAGGTGTAGAAATTGCGCATAATTATAAAAAAAAACGTCGATTTTCAGGAATACGAAATGACAAGGGTTTACAAAAAATGCATATTTGTGTTCCTTGGACTCCATTTGATAAATATTGACCCATTAACAAACCAGAAAGATCAGAAATTGTTGGGAAAAAAAAAAGAAATTCACTAAAATGAAATATGGCCACAAGAGGGCGCGGCACACTTTTTTCTTCGACCCAATA
>JXSR01S015714.1:94922-112952 GCA_000969725.1 Ophiothrix spiculata
TTCCTGAAATAGACAAAAATGGCTCAGGAAGGCTATTGCTTGACAGTTCTGATAGTAAAAATTACTTTCATGTTGTAAGAAGGAAAACAAATATCCAATAATATTAGAGATTAGCTTTCTAGTAGTTCAGGGAATGTTTGCAATAAACTAACAAAATTGGCATAACATAATCATTGATTCAGCTGTTTGCAGTGTCTCCAGTCTGCCTAAAGATGACAACATTAATCTTGATTTTGACATTTTAATTTATAGAGGATATAGTGATAAAAATAAAATCATTATATGGACATAAAAAGGATAAGCGTTACGTTATCTAACACACAAAGATTGGCGACTGGTACGACTAGGGTAAATATGAACATACATATTTCATTTGAATTACATTTTCAGTAGTCATTAGCGTTACGACAGCTGCTGCTTTAAAGATCATTACTAACAATGTTGTACAAATCCCATAAAAGGGAAATCAGCATGTTGTATATTATTCAAGAAGAGACATTTTCCTGTTGATAAAGCCAAAGATGAATCATTTTGAATACGTTATGTATATTATATTGGCGCTAATAAACACTTTGAAGAACTGTGACGTAGTAGTTAGATACTTGTAAGAAGTTGTAGATCCAAAGTCCCGGCTTGGCTACTGTAGTGTTAAATCTTTTAGCAAGGTTATTTGTACACATTGCTCTTCCACACCCAAAGAGCCACAATTGGTACCGGTATGTAACATTTTCACGAAATGTAAATCAGACTCGTTTGTACCAAGAGGTAGCGCCCCCCGGTCCCAACGAATATACATACATGCATAGCGGAGCCGGGAAAATACTATTCAATTAAGATTGTACCCTAATCGTTTCAAAGTAAGCTTAGGTTTCGACTTTACCTTTACCTCACCTAGCCTGTCTGACTTAATTCCCAAGGTATTTTCTACAACAGTAGCCTACGGGAATGTTACGTAATACGACGAACTAGATTTAAATGCATTGCTAGGTCGAAAGTGATAGCTAGAATATCAATGTTACTTCTAATTAAGAACAGAGAATGTTTACATGAACCGCATAAATAGTTTACCTAAATAATTTTATAATAACGTAATATAAAGTTCACTTAACATAATGTAATTGTGCCATAATCTGCTGTATTTAAGTAATTTTTTTTTCGTTTGCTTTTCATCCTTTTTGGTCATTTTGATGAAAAAAAAATCAACTGACCACCTAAAGTGGTTATCACCTTTAAAAATGTAAAGGCTTCATCTTAAGAATACCCGCATCGTAAGTACCTAAAACTTGCCAGGTATGTTAGAATTATCGTTTCCTCTATTCATAATTAACGAAAAACTTGATACCAATCCGTCATTTAGGACTGCTATTACAAAATAGATGACCAATTTTGCCAAAAATTGATTTTTTTTTCGGTCTGGATGTACCATGTTACGTCATAATTACGTAAACTTAAATAAATTTTGATGATCTTGATATAGACAGATCATACCCTATACTATAGTACTAAACAATTAAACGTTTGAATGTGTCAATATCAAAATCACAGGCCTTCCTGAAATAGACAAAAATGGCTCAGGAAGGCTATTGCTTGACAGTTCTGATAGTAAAAATTACTTTCATGTTGTAAGAAGGAAAACAAATATCGCAAAAAATAAGCGTTTTTCGCGGATATACAACCAATAATACTATGAAGTTCTACATTTGATTTACATTTTCAGATATTAGTGTTGCAACAGCTGCTGCCTTAAGGCTCCTCTCTAAGAATGTTTAACACATCTGAGACAAGGCGAATGAATTCATCAAGGGCATCAAATTATTTGCGAGAGATACAAATTCTTTTGGATTGCGCCAAAGTTGTCATTTCATCCGGTTATTTCTAGCTGCGTTCCATTAGCACATACGTGCATTGATGGTTAAGCTATATTGTTTTTGTAAAATGGTAACGATATTCACCTATTTTGTTTGCCTATAATATTGACAAGTTTATATATTTTTTTAATTTATGCAAGCAAAATAGTATTGAATAGTTTGATATACCCAGCAATGTTAATACCGCGTGTTTATAAGAGCTTTAACATGAAAGAATACCACTTATCATCATATGTATCTCAAAACGGAAATTGTCTCTACTGTAGAATTTCACTGTGATATGAGTCATGATATGAGAAGAATATGAGCAAAATCTAATATTTTAGAACCAAACTCTTTCTCAAAAAAAAGTTGAAGTTTACTCACAGAACCAAGCAGAACAGGATTGGGATAAATTGAAAACAGCAAGAGTGTTTGAAGGCAAGTATTCCGATCTGCTGAACAATTTTACATTCAATGGGTTATCACCTACATAAAACAATTGTACGGTTTCATTCGCCAGATTAATGTTACAGGAAAAATTGTGTGAGAGTTACCCATAGAAACATAATGAATATTATTTTTTCTTAACAAAATACTCTAATAATTCAGCACTTTTTTGACCATAATCTCTTCAATAAAACGTAATATGCTCATAAAAATTTACAGGAGTTAAGAGAAAATGATGTGCTTTAATGTGGTATCAAAATCTCCAATTTGATTTTGTGAGTGAAAGTGATGGTAATACCTTGAAGCGTTTGATTGTCTGTGCACAGCGGAACAGGTGAAAAATAAGCATCGTTTCGGATGTCACAGACCCACAGCGGACCAGGGTTTAGTAAATCGAAATATAAATGTGGGATGCAGCAGCAAAAGGATTTACTTGTCGGCTACTGATTTACTTGTCGGCTAGTAGCCGACAAGTAAATCCTTTTGGCCGCTAGTACATGTTGCTCATCGTAACAAATATGAGCTATACAACTAGTAATATCTCTAACATTGTATACAGTTTTAGATAGTGTTGAAGATGGCATATTGAAATTTTGCGTTCCAACAAAGGATAATGTTAAGCACAATTTCACGAAAGGTACACCATACTATGCCCTTTATAGTTAATTAATTTAATTATTAATATTATTTTGATTTTGATTTAGTTGGAATGTGTGTGTGGGATATATTGATGTGTTTGTGGCGGTTGGGTGTTAGAATTGTGTTATGGGTTGTGGGTGGTAGGGGTTGGAGTGGGTTGCGAGGGTGTGTGTGTGGGATGAGTATGGTGTTTGTTTGTCACAATTATCACATTTCATACCTATAATTGAGACTATACACTTATATACACATAAATACATGGAAGAATAAAATAAAATAATAAAATCCAAAAAAAGGATATGTGTGAGATGTATTATACTATGTGACGCGTTACATCAAAAGGTACATGTTGGGTCCAAAAATCACAATTGAGTTTTGGTATCACTGGAAAGCCTGTTTAATCAGCTTTAAAATGATACCAAAATTAAAGGCATCGGCCATTCGGTGACCGAGCTATGACAAATTAAAGAATGACAACATTGACGGATTTAAAAAGCACACTTCTGAGAAAAACGCGTTTGAAAATCATGAACATTTTAAACTCAAGATAGTGCTGGTTTTCAAAGGAACCGTTCAAAACTCCATAGCAACCAGCATTTTACTTGCCCGATTGACACCAAATCTGGCACATATACTATATAGACTGCAACAAAGACGGCGATACCAAATTTGCCAGGGGGAATAATCGGAATGCGCTGATATTTGCCGAGCAAATTGGTCATATTTGGTACTCAAGTGACGGTTTCAGCGAAAACTGGATCTGACTTGGTCACAAACAACGCATTTTTTTCACATTTAGAATGTATTTTTTCAAAAACAAAGTTCATTCATTGAAAATATATACTTCAAGGACCTCATTTTTTACGATATTTAAAGATCGACCTCCCGACCATTTTTCACTCATTTTAAACTTCAGACGGCCGTAGCTCAAAATCGGCCTTGCCGACAACTTGTATCTTTTGATGTAACGCGTCACATATAGTATATGTTTAAAATGTCAATGTTCGAATGTAAAAATTGAAATTAAGAAAGATTACAATTGAAAAGAGATCCATATGCTTGCATCTATAATATGTCATGTTTGACTTTCTATCGCATGAATTAATTAATTCTATTTAAGGATGATACTCAACATCCCTTTTTTTGTCCATCAACCATGACAAGTTGATAAAGTGCAAAATGAAACAGACATTTGAAAAGGTTGTTGACACGTTGAACTGAAAACATGATAAGTCAGATAAAACAACCACGACACAGTCGATACTATCCATTTTGTAATTTGTTATTACGCAGCACGTTTAAAAAGTAAACATACACATAAGATATTGACAAATCGACAGTGATTATTTTATCTCAAATTTCTCTCTTGAGCCAACTAATGTCCAAAGCTGATATAAAACAAATAAATTCGGCGTTGTTTATCTTCTCTGTGATGAGCATTAATCAAATAAAAATCGCAATCTGACAAAACCTTCCCCTTAGCAAATTTTCTTATCCAAGAAAACAATTGCCTTTATATAAAAAATGTGAAATGCGATCACTAGGGAAGGATTAGTGGTAACACCAGCAGAGGTTACCAGATCCCTTAACTATAGATTGTTTTTCATCAAATGACAAACTTGAATCACTAAACTATAGATTTTTGTTGGTTTCTTTTTACTTTTTACAGAGAATGGTGTCTGTCCTTCCGGTTGCCATTGCGTCACAGGGAAATCAAATTCAGTGAATGCTACTTGTAAATATTGGACTTTGGATACTATTTCTAATTTGCCAAATGCTACTATTGACATGTAAGTACCGCAAACCGAAAGGTCGATGCCCCGTTCTTACTCTTCATTTTATATCGAGGGTTGAGAGGCAGGAGGCTATATTTTCTCAGGCAACAAATAGTCACAAGGCCGTGTTTGCCCCTTTATTGCACTTGCAAACATCCCTCGATATTCTTGCCTCCTTAGTAATTGTGTAGTTTAAAACGTAAATGGAAAACTTTTTTAGCTTCAAAATGGAATGCGTTTTCATTTTATTTTTGTTTATTGAGTTGTATTAAAATAATGCAAATAATAAAAAATAAACATGAAGCCTGATTTAAGCAACGTTTAAAATCAAATTGACAGAAAGACATGTTCAAAATGCTTAGGGGCGGCTTCAAAAACTCAACCGGCGGTTGCCTGATTGTTCTGGGCGATTCTTGGTGTTTCAACCGAAAAAAATATTAGCCAACCATCCAGAACCGCCAAGAACCGGCAGACCACCGCCTGTTGATTTTTGAAGCCGCCCCTGCTTAGTAAAATGAATTCGGAACTCCTGTCGCAGATTAAATACGTCATAACAACCGAAGCAAATACAAAAAACAAACAAACAAAAATAAAAAGAACATCGGGAAAAATGGTGGTCAAAAATTGTCGTGTTTGAACAAAAAATCCTGCTAATAATCTTGAAACTTACCCCTTATGAAAAATAATGTTCGGTTACAAATTTATAGGCAAAACACATTTGAAAAGCGCCCTCTAAAATCCATATGCGTTATCTTTAACAACCTACTCTTCGTTTACTTAAACACGTTGTAAGATAAAACGTTTAGACAAAACATAACATTTGACGTTATGTCATTATCATATAATTGAAGATTGCATTTTTTTTACTCAAAAAGCTCAAAAAATCAGTAGATTGACATCAATATAATTGAGAGAATATATTCGATGTTATGCATTATACATTTCAAATATTTAATTGTAGATTTCAAAACAGTTTGAAAAAAGGAATATGGTGCATTTTAAGTTTTGTTGCATCCCCATGTGAATATTGCTATTGCATTTGTCTTTTAATATGATTCAATAAGATATGATGTTGTTATTCCCGTGATTACACCCAATAAAAATGTTTTCTGTATTTTGCAGAAACATACTATACAGTGACGTTAGGTCATTACCACACGATGCCTTCATTAATCTTCCTAATTTGGTGAAAATGTGAGTAGAACGTTTCATATTCTTGCATTGGCTAATGCCGAGAACGCTCAGATTGAGATATGTAGTCTTAATATTTAGCTATGTTTACGGGGTTAATTCGCTTCATGTTGCTTGACTGTTTGTTCAACAAAAATGATGATGATGATGATGATGATGAAGATGACGATGACGATGACGGTGACGATGACGACGACGACGGGTGGTGGTGATGGTGGTGATGATGATGATGATGATGATGATGATGATAGTTGTGTCAGCGAAATACAAGGGTTCACAAATTAAAATGTACTTGTACTTGCTTTCATTTTTCATATAAACCCCATTAAAGACCGTGATAATTCTACATATCCTTTCAGAGACCTGGGAAAGAATAATTTGTCTTATGTCGACCCGAATGCCTTTGACGGTTTACATGTCATCAAGAAAATGTAAGTATCAAAAATACAATACCAAAAATAATAAGGAATAGTAATAATGAACTACTGTTTTGACAAATTAGTATAAAACACGTAATTTATATTTTGGAATATTAATTTTAGTTTATTAACACCAGCCAATGATCTTCTTTGTTCCAAACAGACTTCTACATAAAAATCAAATACTCCATTTTGGTGCTGAACATTGCGAGAAGTTTCCAAAAACAATGACAAGTCTGTAAGTATCAATGTATGAACTTGCTAATGTTATTTCATAAAATAAAGCGATCAACCGCCCAGAACTGCCGGTTCCGCCGGTTGAGGTGTGAAGCGACCCCTAAAACAAATCAAAGCAAAAACATCCTTAATAACTTTTCAAATAATCAAGGATGATTATTTTTCCATGTTGAGCAAGTAATTGTTATTTCACTCCCGTTATTGCATTGGACCATATGGATTTTAAAGCTGTAGTTATACACAAGCATCACCTGCAACTTTTGACGGACCATAAAATGACTTTTGAAAACCGTTTGAAGTCCAATGGAGTGTCAATCCTAAGAACATACTCTTTGCAAATATTTAAATGGTGAAAATGACATGAAACTGCATTTGCGGATGATTCGAGATGAACCGTCACATTTGTCTTGTCATTGCATTCCATGTTCAAGTTATCAAATGTTATGTTCTACCTCATAATACAAGTGCGTGTATATTGTCTTGCCTTTCTAACAATTTGTGTTGTAGACAGAAATGTTATAGACTTGTACAGCTCGTCCCAATATTAATGCAACAGGCAAATAAAAAATATTAAAAATTAAAATTAAATGATTAAGTCATAGTAATATATGTCTTTCAAAAGTGGAGTAATTACTCTACAACATGCTTTTTGCCCCGTTTATTTTAAAACTCCAGTACAAAGATATGAAGAATTTAAGAAAGCCCTTTAAATCTACTTTGGACCGATTTGTGGGATTAGACGTCCATCAAAAGAAATACAAATATAAAACTAGATAGGTTATGTTTCTTGGTTTGTATATGAAATGCATTTCGTTGACTACATGGGATTGTATTTTGATTACGGTTATTGAATGTGAAATGGTTGGAGGTATTATGGTTTGGTTTATTCTTTTTTATTTGGATCCTATCAAAACCTTATCGAGCGAACCGTTGATCCCGCTGGATGTATTGTCCACTAACGGGAGTAACGTAGCTACTTATGCACTTAAAGGTGTAGTTAACGAGACAAAAAGGTAGCCATTCGGAGAAAGGTAAAATTAGAATCGTGGAGGCTAAGAATCAATTATTATAGATAGAAAATGAAAAATGATTAAAAGTTCAGTTGAAACCACACAAAATGGTAAAGTGCTCGACCCCATATAGAGGGAGCTTGATAACAGTATATGGACTATATCGTCATGTGACGAATTAGTCCATATACTGTAAATAGAAAATGAAATAATAAAAGGTCATCGTTGAAATGGAATCATATTGACACACAGCTACATGTAGCTCAGGTTCCATTGCTATAATTATATATAGATAGGCCAACACAGACGGGCGCCAAGGAGGAGGCTAGCTCGGTGGATTACCAGTTATAATTTGCTACCCTCCCGTGTCCACAGCCTTCCAAAGAGGACCATGTCTGTTTATGATCCGTATTAAAAAGTTCAAGTTCCAGCTTTCTCTTTTAAAGGAATTGTTATCAGAAAACCATCATTTAGTGGTTAGAATTATTAATAACTAATGACATGAAACGAACACAAGGTCACTCCTTCAACCAAACACAAGTTTGGTGTTTGCTTTACAAGCACATGATTCCACGTAAGCAGCTACTGACTAGCCGATTGCTTCACACGGCAAATAACAAAATTTTCCTCCGATATTTGAACCGTTTTAACTAAATATACCCGCTATTTTATGTCAAAATTGTACAAAAAATGTAATCAGTAATTTAAATATATTAAATCATGATAACGATCTGGAGAATAAATAAACTGAACGCTTTATTTGTTCAGGATGTTTGATACATTTTTTTTTCACAATAATTCTAGTAACACCCTAAAATTCTACCCAAATTCTCATACGAAAACAGTATCTCGTCTTCGCTCGATAATGAGGAGAATATTGCGGTATTCTGCAACCAACTAGAGCAAAATCAATCCAAAAAATCTAACCTAACCTGTACCTAACATTAAGTGATATTTTAAGTTCATCTTTAACTGAAACAGGTCAAAATTTTCAAATTTGAAGTATGGATCTTTCTGATACTCTCATTTTCCTTGAATCTATACTTCTGGTGAGGCAATTGGGCAAATTAAAATACATTTTCTACCAAAAAAGTATTATAATGAAAGATAATTTATCAACCAATTACACTCTTATTCACAAGTCTTTAACAGAAACCACGAAAAATCCGAAGACAAAAAGGAGTTTAAGAACTCAAGTGAGTTAGTGATTCATCTGGCCCATCAAGGGGACGCAACAGGTTGACTCAACCAGACGCTACAACCTGCTTAATACCAGCAGATCCTCATGAAATTGGGCCCTTATGTAATGAAATGGGTTCAAGAGATGCTTCTCCTAATCATGTGCTGTTTTTAGCAATTTCCATTCAATGTGTGTCCCATTACGTCACCAGAGGTGAATCATTACAGATTTACAAATCAACATTTTTCGGGTCTTTACAAAATGTGCAATAACTTTTGATTCAGAGATCCAAATTAAAAAAAAAATCTCGTAAAAGTTAATTGTCAACTCTATTATATTATTAAAACGTTTGCTCACAATTATGATTTGTTCTCTCAAAAGAAAAAGTCAAAATATTCGTTGCGTTTTTATGGGGACACATTGTATAATTAATTTTCTGTTATTTCCTAGGCGCTTGGATGGAAATAAATTAACTCGTCTACCTCCTAATGTATTCAACTCTTGTAGTCAGCTGGTTAATCTGTAAGTTGCATATTTTATGGTTATCAATCTTATTTTGTAGTTTTCATCTAAAAAGTAAATTAAAACTATTTCAGGTTGTTTTGATTGAATCAAACATATTTGCGTAATATCAGATTAATAACATTAAACCGTTGTTTTTATTTGCAGAAAGCTTAGCAGAAACAATTTAACCAAATTGGAAAATGGGACTTTCAATGGACTATCAAATCTATTTTCTATGTAGGTATATCTGTTTTTGTATATATCTGTATGTTTGAATGATAATGTGTATAATACATGCACAGACTTATTCGGAGGTTAAAGTCAGAGGAGTAAAAGAAATCTCTCTGTGAGTATAACTTTTATCAAAGCTGTTGATATGTTTGTTGATTGTATAATGCTTTTGTGCACCTCTTAAAGATAAGCATTCTTTACACAGGGTTACGCTTTACCAAATGAATATCGATATATATAAGGCCAGTAAAATATTCATTAATGAATAAACCATTTATCTCTACAAGTGAGTCACTGGTTTTTCCTCTCAGTATTGAAGTGCACCCTTAATGTTGGACATAATTTACGTTGAATTTGATGTTCATAATAGGTAATTGTATCATGTTTGGTACCATCATCGTTCAACAAGTCTGCTCTATCAATATGTCTGTAGTACGAATCTTTGTATTAATGCTATTTTTGAGCAACCTGTATTCGAAAATATTGCTTGTAAATGTGTTCATATGTACATTTTATCTAAGTTTTTAAACAAACACAAAATTAAAATAAACACATATTTTTAATTAATGTGATTTCCTTGCTTTATTTTCCAGAACGTTCGAAAATAACCAAATTTCGTATATTGAAAGAGGCGCCCTGGATGGATTGTATAATCTTCATCTCTTGTAAGTTCTCTAGTGCTGCTTTATATTTATAGTAGCTTAGCAGGTTTGAAGCTCTGTCGTTTGTTTTTTTAACACATTTTGAAGCTTTGTAGTTATATAGCTTTCAACTCAAAAAGTATGCCGTGCGACAAAATGATGTCGATATTGATTATATCAGTGACATGAAAGACAAGAAAGGTGCCTACATTTTTGCATCACGGATAGATTGTCAAACTTGTAAATACATCTACATGTTTAATAACTAATAGAAATAAAGATTTGATATGCAAAATGTAGTCAACACCATTTGGTGGTTGTCACCAAAACCGTTGTGCAGTAGAGTGTGGCCGGGTCATCAAGAACGGTGAACAGTTATTCACGTAACCTGGACAAATATTGTACAGTGTTTTTCAAAGAATGTCGATATATCGGATGTTATCGATGATTCCCTCAACTATCATGAGTGTTTCAACTAAATACATATCAAAACAGCTTTGACTGTATTAAAAACACCTTTTTTTTTCATCATAGAAAGAGTACAAGGGTCTTAAGTTTGATTTTAAACTCTCACAACATCCATTCTTTAATTATCCAAACTCAAATTGAACCCATACTCATATTGCTTATTACTAAGCAATATTGCGCAGTTTTTTTAAATTCTTTTTTAAAGAGTTTACATGCTTGTTCAGACTCTATGAATATTAATACCCATCTCAAAAATGGCCTTTCCAGTTTTTGTGTTCATGAATAAAAATATACAGACATTTGTAGGAAGTCATTTCACTGTACAGAAATAATTTTAAATAAAAATAAAATAGCAGCGAACTAAAACATGCAGCTACATCTCATCACAAAAATCAGATGGTAGTGAGACCCAAAGAGTAGATATAGAAAACCTCATGTCAAAAGCAGATCTGAGACCTTTGTAGTTGTATTTTTGCACATTGTGACGTGATAAACCCGATAGAACTACATTTCCAAACTACGTTGTTTAGTACATTTGTGCTTATTACGTGAGATGTTTTTGTGCAAATGTATTTAGAAAATGCAGATTTAATCAAAACATGTTGTTTTATTTGAAGCCATTGCAATTGCTTTTGATTTTTTCAGTCTTTAGATACTCAAGGCAAGTTTATGTGCCTTTCTAAGCGATGGAAAAGTCAGGAATGTTATGTCTGCTATTTTTTTAAATCTGTACTAAACACTTTAAAGGTAACGTTTCTGATGAAATTAGAAATTCGACCTTGGACGTGATTTTTGACTATGCTCAGCTTCAATGGCCTGTATCTCGTAATTAACTCTGCCGGTATTAAGGTACCTTTCGATATGACGGGTCACATATTTGGTATCAAATATTATTATTGCTGATTAAAGTGGGCATCTAGCCGTATTATAGTCTCAAGTTGATCAGCCTAAACAGGCAGAATCGGAAGATAAAAGGTCATAATTTGCTCATTTTTGACTATGTTTTAAGTCAGATATCAAATATTCAAGAATATATATGTGATGGCACACCCCAAAAGGAGGGACTTTGCAAATGATATCAATTTGTATTTTATTATTTTATCTGTTAGTGTATTTTATAAGCTTTAAAATGATGCTTTACTTGATGAAATTGGTTAAGGCAATCAAATTTTACAAAAGAAAATCTGATGGAAATTCTTATTATTTTCCCTATTTTTTGCCGCCTATTTTCGCTAATTTCTCGAAAAGTGTTCTGTAGCAAATTCCCCCTTTTCGTTGTGAGTCATGGCATATGAGTTCTCTTTGTCGATATGAAACACTTCAGTTACGGTGTAATCATTTTTTATGCTGTTATATGTGACCCGTCATTTCGAAAGGCACCTTAAGGTCGGCAAAATTATAATTGATTTTTATCTGAAAGATTATATTTTAAGCTTTTAAATGACACCTTGCTTTTGGTTATTGGATGTTTGATTACAAAGTTACATCAACATTGGTAAAGGGTATCGGGCTGATTCCGAAAACTAAAGTTCTGAGAGGAAACCAAGTTTAAAGTTAACGTGAATGGAGAAAGGATTTTTATCCGGTTTTTAAAACATTTGTCTTGTGTTTTGGATGTTGGAACCTGATTAATATGATAGAATACACTTTAAAGGTAACGTTTCTGATGAAATTAGAAATTCGACCTTGGACGTGATTTTTGACTATGCTCAGCTTCAATGGCCTGTATCTCGTAATTAACTCTGCCGGTATTAAGGTACCTTTCGATATGACGGGTCACATATTTGGTATCAAATATTATTATAACCTGTATTTTTTTATTTGCTGACCTTCTAATCTATTCTTTATTCCAAGAGAAATGAGAGAAAACCCATGGAGAACAATCGAGCCATTGGCATTTGACGGACTTAATAATCTTGAAATTTTGTGAGTATAGTATGTATGAATCATTTTTTTCAGTGTGGATTCTGAGTATAGATTATAATAGTAGAGTAATAAGTAAACAATACTTATAGATTAATACTATATATATACTCATTCAATGCCTCGAAATAGTACGGATAACGGATTCTTTTTTACGGTTGAGACAGGTGAATATCATATCCATTGCAAGATTTTGCCCATTGACACAAAATATCCCAGTTTGTACATGGAGAATAAATACTATGAATTATATAGAAACTTAGAATAATGATTTTACGGCCATAAACAAGTTAAAAAATACATCTACGGGTTACTTCAAAACACGGTGACGCGTCTTTCACCGAAGCTCATAATGTTTAGTCAATTTGATTGTGTTAAAGTTTCGACAGATTGTAGGCTTGATACTTTATACAGAATTACAAATGATATTGTATAAATGTACGTATATGATGTTCATTCTGAATGATATCTTATAAACTCGCGCTGGTTTTCTTTTTCTGCCGAAAATGGTAGAGCTCTACGAAACAGGGATCTTCCCGTTTGAGTATGAGAATTCGCGTAATTTACACTTAGATCGACCGTTCCATTAAGGAATAAAAAAACAAAGCATACGACATTGTAGTTTATGGTTTATTTTTCTCTTCACGCCCTCAAGTATGCCAGTAAATGGTCCTCTGCTTAGTAATGCATGAGCAACCAGCGTCAGATGTCATGGTTTAAATACCCACAAATGCAATGGAAACAACTTTTTTATGATTAAAAAAGCAATTGTGATCAAGAACTTAAGACACTTTAAAAACATGGAAATACACTTTGCATTACCCCTCCAAGTTTCCGTTACGTTTGTTCATTTAATGGCGCAATATCCCTATTTATATTTTGATAAATACATTTTTTGATATTCTTATTCACTCTCATTAAATACCAATATCATTGCAGATTCATACATCGGAAGAGTCGTTATTGGAAAGGATCCCACATGGATCTCAACAGTTTTCAAGGCCTTAATAATCTCGAAGTGCTGTAAGTATATTCAACAATATCCTTTTGCAAGCCATGGATATATATATACATGCGTTATGCATGATGGGAGAGATACTTCTACGGATGTAGTCAAATAAGGTTTAGTCAAATGCAGATTGTTCTGAATAGGAAATTATTCGAGGTAATATTAGTCCCATTGTGTATACGATGAGAGTAAACAGGACAATAACTGTGTAATACATCTTCTAATATATTATACCTTTTACCACGAAGTTTAATATACAATAATATTTTGATAATCAAAAATCTGATATTACCATGTTTTACATTTTAAACAACTTGTAGTGTAGTGACGATCCGAAATTTGAATTATTGTATATATAAAATAAAAAAGTTATAAATTCTAATTCTACCTCATAATTCTCTAATATTGCATCTATTGGTGGAATTAAGCAGCTTAAAAAATATAAATGGAATATTATAATTGGGTGTTAAAATGTTGCCAATAAGTCAAAATACTACAAGTGACTCTCTCTTCCTACATATGAATTTGAATATATTACCGTGTATTCTGTAATACAACTTTTTCATCTCCTTATTTCAGTAATGTCGATGACCATAGGATTTGCTGTTTACTACCAAATCAGAGTACATCATGCAATATGGAAACAATACCGCCTTTATTTGATAGCTGTGATCAACGATTGCTACCTACGTATCCGGAGCGAACATTACTATGGGTGTTTAGTATCTTAGCCATTCTTGGAAATACTTATGTTATAATTATTCGATGCAAAGCTCAAAATGTCAGGAACCAATCACAATCTATATTAATTCTAAATCTTGCCTTATCCGATCTATGCATGGGGATATATATGATGATTATTGCATGCGCTGACCTTCAATATGGAAGAGAATTTGTATTATTTGCCGAACAATGGACTTCAAGTGGTCTGTGCAAATTTGCAGGCCTTATTTCATTTCTTTCCAGCGAAGCTTCAGTATTGCTTGTTGTTGTTATAAGTGTCGACAGATTACTATGTGTGGCTCTGCCTTACGGTAAAAAGCGAATGACAGCTGATGTGGCACGTCAGTGTAGCATATGTGTTTGGACTATTGTGATATTACTAGGAATTACAGCTATTATTCTTCAGGAAACAACTAATACTTATGGTTTGGCAAATGTCTGTGTAGGGTTGCCGTTAGTAAGCAGCAAAATGTATGAAAAGAGTGATTATTTAAGTCAACACAAAGTGTTGGGAGTTGATGATGACAGGATTAAGCTTTATGAATATGAAGAAAAAGACAGTGGCAGTAACTGGCAGTTTTCAATAGCAATTTTCCTTGGAATAAATTTTGTTGCCTTTTTAATAGTTATGGGGTGCTACTTAACAATTGGAATTATTGTTGCAGTGAAACTTCCGAGCAAGAATGTACAACGACGAAAAGATCGGAAACGAGAATTGAAAATGGCCTTAAGGATGGCATTTATTGTCTTAACAGACTTCTTTTGCTGGATGCCCGTGATTGTGATTGGCATACTTGTACAAAGTAATGCCGTGGATGATTCAAATATAAGGAATAATTATAGCTGGATTGTAGCGCTAGTGTTACCGCTAAATGCAGCCTTGAATCCATATATCTATACGTTTGCTACTGAACTTCGCAAAAGAAAGAAACACAAGGAGGGTGAGCTTTATGCGTTGAACACTCGTATGCCCACATGTTCCAATACTAATACAAGGACAAGAGCGACCAATCTTTAAGTAATTAAAATTAGCAACAGATTATAATTTCAAGTATCATTTATCACTTAGCATGATTTTTTTCTTTACCTAGACATGCTTTCAATTCAGAAGTGTTTTACACTTAATGTCAGGACATCTCATAACATACCTTTTTACTATATGTGCATGATTGCATGTGAGCATTTCAATGTTTTATCAACACATCAAGTAGTGATAGCTTATTCTTCTAAATAACTTTTTATTTTTATTTTAAACTTTTATATCGTTTAAAGATGACACTTCATTTATAATGTTTTCTTTTTAAAGGTCATTATTTTAAAACTTTTTTTTCGATGCCTGATGTTTTCAACTATCTTATATAAGGGCGCGACTGTGTAATTAACCATACCAGTTAATGTAATATGATTAATATGTGTGATAGCGACTGCCACAGTTTAATATGTTATATAAATGTGTTTTCAATAAACACGTTCTTCAAAAAAGATGTCATGATAAAATACAATTCAGAGAGATTTTCAAACAAGGTGATAATAGATGACCGAAAATACAATATTATTAAAAGACTCCAAAAGTTCAATCGAAATATTATTACACAGTTGCGTCTTAATTTTACATTCTAATATGTGTTAGCACTCTTTAGTTCAGTTCTTTTCATGTATTTTGTCCTATAAGTGCTTGCACTCTTTATTTCTTTTGTTCTTTACAGAATGTAGACATATGGATATGTTGTGGGAGCTACGGTTCCTTTGATGTTCGATAACATTACCAAACCGCTTGAATTTCGATGCCCGCTTACTTTCAACTCTTTTTAGCCGGATGAACATATTTAAGAGGAAAACAAAATAGAATCTTAAGGGTTACTTTCAAAGCTCGTCTTATTTAGGGGATGTGGTTACCAAACCCCTAACTATTGATCGCCGATTGCACCAAAACGGAGGAGGACCTGGTTGCCACCTCGAAAAAAAAATAACTCACCAGTTGGAAGATATATGCAACAAATGTCGAACAACTGACATAAAGAACTTTTATGACAATTGTTTTGAGAAAATGTTTATTTTGTTAATAATCGAAAATTTTGACCTGGAATTACTACATGACGTCACAATTACGTAGCACATTAACTGATTTTCATGATCTTGGTATCAATAGGATAAAGACCCTATTCTACCCCTTTGCACCTCATTTTGGGCGTGTTAATTTCAAATTCACAGGGTGGTACCCCACCCCAAGGAAGTCGTGTTATTTTTAAAAAGAATTGATAAAACAAGGGTAAAACAAAACATTTCTGAATCTCCATATAACGTTTTCGCATAAGAGTCTTTGTTGTATTTTAATTTCTGCATGATTAATAACATAATGTATGTTATGCTCTTGTTGATGATGGAAAACACCAGCATTCAAAATTTGTATAAAACGTGAGATATCGGACTAAGCTTCATCGAACACATTTGAAAGGATATGCTGAGACACTGAAAAAACATAGCATCACCCCACAATTGCATGTACTTGCACATTCACAAACACTTTTACCATTAAAGATGTAATAAAAAGGCAAAGCGGATGAAACAATGCTTGGTATGGTCAGTAGTTTGTAAGGACGTGTATGATATTTACATTTTTAGTGTAGTCATTTCAAAATGATGACAGGATAAACACCTGCAACTCATTTTCCGGTTCATTCAATGTATGTGATATTTCCAACATCTGTTTTTTTAAATGTTTCGTGTTTTTTCTTTAAATGGTCAAAATTATATAATAGATAATTATAATATTTATTTATTTTTCTTATTGCCTTTTTGAGATTTCTACTCGTATTAATTATTGCCATATTTTGATCAACGGATCAACTCATGGATACACTTTTTCATTATTGAATGATATTAAATGGTATAAATATATTTTGCTTTAAACAGTGGCAGAAATAATCTAAAAAGATAAAACGTAATCACGAAATGATTAATATAAAGATAGTTAACTGTAAAAAGTAATATGGTGATGTGAAATTTTAAATGTCAAACAAAATAAGTATGTGCGTAATGTGTGTTTGATTTTTGAAGTGTGTAAATGTATAAATGTATTTCTATTGCGCTGTGTATATAAGTACTTAAGTGATTTGTTTTGTTTTGTTTTTCTTTAATTATCTAAAGTTTAATATTCTTTTCCTTCTTTGTATTGCTCATTTTTTCAAATAGTTTTACTGTTAATTTTAAAATATTGTTATCAGTGCACTATTAAAAGCAATATCTTTTACAGTTTTATTTTTTTAATTTTGTAAGTTAGGTTATTATTTCATTAATTTCGTTTTTATGTGTGTTGTGAGTGTGAGTAGGATGTGGTTGATGTGCGTGGTAAGTTGTGGGTGCATTTTGATCGCGGCAAAAGCGAGGACCGAGTTTGCAAAGCGAGAACAGTATCTCTCAGTAGTATAAGAGGTTGGGGTATTTTTGCTTTGACATACTATTAAATCCTCACTTTGTTTGACTATCCGCGTAGTTGTGTGGTGCGTGTGTGTGTTAGCCTTGAATTTTAATTAACTGATGAAATGAGTATGTTTTTGAGATTATTTATTTATTAATGCTTACATGCAAAAGGCCATGATAAGTCATAATCGACCAAAGTTAAAAACAGGGTTTGTTCAATTGTGTGCAGTATTGATTATGTTGACGAAACGCTTTAGACTGTATTGTAATAAACTTCTTTCTAAACGTTAATAACAATGAATACAAAACTTATCTCTGTTTAAAATCTAATTGCAACCAGTATTTTCACCTTTGAACTAAAAA
>JXSR01S015714.1:127524-138653 GCA_000969725.1 Ophiothrix spiculata
TATGCTGGTCATTCTGCAGGCGTTCTAAAAATCTACAAGGAAAAAATACAATTAATAGCTAGGCGACTGATATCATTTATAACTTTGAGTTTCATGGATCATAATCCTTGATTGATAATACAGAAATTTGTACAAGTTATCGTTTGGCGCCATTTCTGTAATTTTATCATGCCACATCTCATACATAACTTGTTTGATTTATCTTGTCGAAAATTAATTACCGCAAAATAGGCATTTCTTTGTTTCACCATCAAAGTATAAATAACCTCTTGGTCTCATTACTTTTTTGTGTGGGGGGTTGGGGTTGTGTGTGTGTGGGGGGGTGACGAACACTCTTATAGATTTTATAATTAAATAGGTCAGTTAGAAACGTTTACGATATGTGCAGCTGCACATGCCAATGAAATATAAGACACACTCAGTTTTCTCAAAGGTGGGGTTCAAACGACAGTCCTTGGAAATACTTACAAATATTGTAGATTAGGCATTCCTGATATTGCAAAAGGTTCAATATGTTTCCATGGATTATATCTTAGGTCACTGTAAGAATACAGATATAAGTAACATATAACAAAGAATATTAACTAAGATTATCGGTTTGTGGGGAACGTTTTCTTTTCAGTCATCAACGTTGTCAATCATCATCATTATCATCATCATCAGCAGCAGCAGCAGCATCATCATCATCACTCACAAAAACAAGACACAAACATTAACAACAACAATAGCTCGTTATTGATATAAAAGTGTTAAAAATAACTTACAGCACTGTTAGATTATGGAGTCCGCTAAAGGCGCTACTTGTCAAAGTTTCTATGTTGTTTGATTTCAATCTCCTTTAAAAGTAAATATTAATAATTTCAAATATAATGATTGCAAATATTAACTTTATAAGGCAAGTAATCAAGTATTTATTAAATAATATATCGAACTTTTAATATGTGGTCAGCTAATACAATAACTAATTACAATGAAATTTACTGATTAGATTTATCTTAAGTTGGGGGATAGACGAACTGAACATAGGTACAAGGATACAAAGCTATAACGCTACACACTAGCATACGAGATCACGCAAACTTAGATACTTACAACATGATGAGATTAATAAGGCCTGTAAAGGCACCTTCATCGATTGCTTTGATTTTGTTTTTACTCAGCTCTCTGTAAAATAAAATTGAAAGCAACGGACTTATCGATATCCTGTTAGTTCAAAATGAATCTGAGGTCAAGGACAAATAGAAATCGGAATTCCTATTGATTGGGGCAATGGAAGGTGTATCAACAAGAAGTTTACAGTTAGAAAATTGTTTCCAATTCAAAAAAATATGATGCATTCAGTAAAATCACGTCTTATTATTAGTTGACTAGACAATTGTCTTTCCAAAAGAGATAAAATAATCAATGTGGGATAACCAATCCGAAAAAAAATATCACGAATAATGGTGAATAAAATGGTTTATATGCTTCGTTTACAAATAAAGGTTTATATGCTTCGATTTTTGTGTTTTGATATTTGGGTAACTGTTTTCCACGATAAAGAATAACAAATAATGCAAAATATTTTGTATTTTTATTTGGACCTTGAAATGACTGTTTAGGTGTTGCATGAAAATATAAAGGTCTTCTTATTTTAGCACTATTGATTTACAAAGGCTCTTCACTATCAACACTATGAGAAAATATGTTTTTCATTAAACTTAAATTTCAAAATTACTACTTAGTTTGAGGTCCTTGTGTTTCTTTCTTATAAGCTAGTTTAAGCCAAACACATTCACCGAATATTCAAAATCCTTTGATCATCTTTAAAGCAAATTACAGCAAAAGTGTCACATTTTGGTAACAGGCAGGATACCAGGATCACTGTTCTGTTATGCACTATCAAAGTTCAGAACATTTTTGTAAAGGAGGGAAAACAAAACAATCATTAGCTATGTTCATTGACGTTGCACAACAACTTTTATTTAAAATCTGTTGCCAAAAAGTTGTTGCCATATATTTATAACTTTTGTTGTTCTGGAAGGACACTTGTCTTATATAATAAAATTAATGCGGCATACTCTTTAAATTAGAAGCACTTAACTGACCGTAAACTTTATTTTGATTCACCCTGTATAGGAAGTCTCAGCATAAATATATTGAAGCAAACTATTATTACAGATAAAAAAATACAAAGATGAGAATGGCTATTTCAATTGTAATTGAAATTAGTACTCACAGCGATATCGTTAACGGCAAACCAAGAAATGATCCATTTGTCAATCGAGTAATGCTATTTCTGCTCAATTTCCTATAAGAATGGACGGGAAAATATTTAAAAATAAATTAGGTGAAATATAAGCATATATCTGTCAATTCTTTAATGAATCGTAACCCGTAGTGTTGCTTAATTTTCCTAACCTTAGTGTTGTAATAAATAATTATCATGATATTGAGAATTATTTCTAAATTCTTCCTCACTTTGAGTTGCCATTATATACACAAAAACTAATGTGATCGCTCATCTCTTACCAATCGTACACGTAACCTTTTGATCCACTTACTAAATTTTGATCCTATTCTTCAGATGAAAATTTGCAAGTGTTTTGAATGAATTGTGCAAATTTTGATTCTTCAAATTTGTAGAATCACAAACTTTGTGAGTATTTCAATAAGAATAAAAAACGTTTGCTGCATTTACGACTACAATTGAATTCTTGTTGATTTACTTTCCTTAGCATAATCTGATATGGGAACAAAGTAATAGAAATTTAAGTATGTTAGGTTTAAGACACCATATCTTCCTTTTGTTTTGATGTTTCAATAGCAATTCTAGGCCACCCAAATCTTATTATCTTATTCAGATTTAGTCTGTAGAATAATACTTACAGTGTTGCAATCATATAACAACCATGAAAAGTTCCTGGAAGGATGTTTTTAATCTTATTCCCATCTAATCGTCTGCAAAATTCAACAAACACAACATAAATAGGTGTGTGAATGGTATTAAAAATTGGATGGTGTATGATATACATGTAGTTTTAAAGAATTCATCTCAAATTATTTTTTATGTCTGTATGGTTGTTTCAGTTTTGCCTTACTTTATTATTTTTGATTGTCATTGTTAATCTTTAGCAGTAAAACATAATGAATTGAACTTACTAATTTAGTAATATTTAATGTACATAAATTCATGAAAATATAACGACTGTAACATATGATACAATTGAGGCCTATGTATTGTCAATAAAATCCCTCCTTGAGAGGGAACTGAACTGAACTGAATAAGATAAAAAGTGTGTTTTCATGACAAAAAATTTCTTTGCCGTTTCTTTTCGTTTCCTTTTCTTTTCTTTTTTCTAGGCGACAGAAATAATTACAAAAAAAAAATAGTATTAGTAATAATTATTGAAACTGTTATAATATTACAGTCTTTGGTTTGTCAATGTTCATTCAAGATTGCATCAAAATCAAAATCACTATGTGTCATATTTGTTATTTTATTATTATACATTTTGTATTTGTGTCAATGTGTTATACCTGATATTTTGTGTAAATGTTAAACCGTTATTATTTTGTCAATGTTGGATTTACGTGAAATTGAAATTATATTGTTAATCCTTTCAGATACATATTAAGATTTCCCATAAGCTTCCTTGCTAAATGCCCTTTTCTTTTATGTAATGTTGAACAAACTATGCCTATATCAATAATAGCTTCAAACATTATGTCAAACTAGATATGTTCCCTGTTCAGTACTGTCGGTACACAGTAACTTCCTAACTTATTTGGTTCTTGATTTCAACTTTTCAAAGTCTTATGGATTATTTTGTTATTCTTTGAGGTATAGACTCAAGGAAATTCAAGAAAATTCTTACCATGTAATTCAGCAATGTTATTTTTTCCGATACCATGCTTAGAAAGTAAATATGTTGTCGGACATGAGAAACGTCCCAAAACATATCCTTAGCTCCATAAAATTAAATCAGATATTGTATTGAATGTGTTATCATAATATTCAAGTTTTTTTTTCAGATTTCAGATTCAGATTTCAGATTTTAGGAATAAATATCTGTGCTTAGATTTAGCATAAAATTGTTAATTTAGCCGTTAGAATTTTTAAGTTTTGATGGAATCAAATTTCAAAATGTTAGATGGAAAAGCCCATATGCATAATTATGTTGTCTGTTTGCTATATCTTTTTATTATACTTACAATGAAAGTGGATTCCATATTCTGAAATGTCGACAAAAGCCAGAAGGGATGCTTTCAACAAAGTTGTTATGTAAGTATCTGTGGAATTGAACGTTCGAATAAAAATCATTTTCGACAATCAGCTTGTTTTTATATCAACACTGAATAAAAATATGCATTTTGATCATCAACTGAAATCAACCACCATAAAAAAAATCCACCGATACAATAAGAGTGTAGTCAAGATGTTCATATGTTAAATTTTGGCCAAAATGAGTTTTTGGTAGATTTAAGTGCATTGACGGTTTGAGCATTTTTTTAACAAAGAAATTGAGTGACTGACACAACCGGAAGTGGATATCACGCTTGAGTGAATTTGGGTCAAATTCTAAAAATACTCAAAATATATCAAGTTACAAATCAAATAAATCGTCTCGTCGCAAGGATGTCAAATATATATGGTTTTACTTATGTAGAACGAATTGTTTGGGTGATATAAGCCAAACATAAATCAGAGGTCACGTGGGGTCAAATTTTCAAGATGGTCCGATTTTAGTGAATGACATGTCAAATTATTTGTCATGAGCTGTACATTCCAAATATATATATACATTCAGTGAAAAAAATTATTAAATTTTGATACTATGGCACATTTTGAATTTTGGACATCGTTTTTAGAGCAAGAAGTTCCTATGTGCAATTTAGTGATTTTTCATTACAGAAAATCAATAATGTGTATGAACTGAATTTGTTCACAAATTTTCATATTTTGCAAAAACAACCATACCCTGAAAGTTTCAAAACGATACATAATAGAATAAAAGTTTTACACAATTCCAAAAACTGTAAACCCGCTTTTCTCAAAACTGATTTGATGTAACATTGGAACTTCTTTGGCTACACTCTATTATTATTATTTACGGTTTGAATTCGTTTAAGTTTGAATTGCGTTAACAGGTAGTAACTGGTTTTGATGTGTATTAGATGTGGCGGCAAAATTTAGGATGTTTTTCCCCCCCAAAAAAAACAATTTGCTTAAATCACATGCGATTCATCGTAAAAAAACTCGTTAACTTTAGAATATTTGCCGTTCTGAATAAACGCCGTTTAAATAGCCCCATTCTTAAGAATAGAATGAACTGATGTTTCTTTGTTTCTTTTCTAAAACGTCGTAAGGCAACATAATAAATTCAAAATATTTAGCACCCAAACTTGTCTAAAAAAACAAACGAGCAAGCAAATTAAGAATACAGCATCGGATGTTAATTGGCTTGGGTAGTTGATCAATATGCAGCATCGGATGTTGATTGGCTTTAGTTAATACATTAAAAACAGGATTACTCACATCCTTTGCAGTTTAGTTAACATACTGAAACGATCTGGTTGTATTTCCGATATGTTATTGACACGAAGGTCACTGCAAAGAAAAAGAGATAAACCTTATCACTGCAATGTACATATTTTCATTTAAGAAATGAAATAAAAAAACCCAACTTAAATTTAAGTGACATTTTTGTATAGATCATATTTAAATTTCATTTGCCCTTACTCCAAAACGGCGTTTAGCTAAACCATGGTTTAATTGGACATTAACTGTCAAGGAATCATACGCACTGTTATAGTTATCAAGTGGAATAGTTCAATTAGCCGTGCTGTTGACGAGAATTATGTTATATTTTTAAACTGTGGTTAAGCTAAATACCTTTCTGGAATATGGACCAATATGTTTAAGCATGTATTTTGTTTGAGTAAACCGGTTCCTTCTAAAGTGAGATTGGAAAATTCAAATTTAGTTCAGTGATACTATATCAATAACAATTTGATTCTCCTAAAGTTCCACTGCAGTTCCTTTTCAGATTATTTATTTTTTTCCGATTCTTGTTAGTCGATATATTTGAGAGTAAAAGACTTAAATCCTCCAAAATACGTGGATCCTCCTATTACCTTTTTAGTAATTCTAACTTTTTGGCAGTATTGGCTAAAATAAAAGAAAACATACAAAACTATATAAAACAGAATCATGATATATAATATTGCTTTACGACGCCATACTTACAGCAATGTTAGCTTGTCAAGTCCTCGGAATGCCTCTAGATGTATATTACTGATAATATTACTACTTAGATTCCTGCATCAACAAGTACATGAAATAAATTAAAAGTTATTAAAATGTAAGTTCCACATAATAGAATTAACTTGCCCTTTTTAGTTATTTTTTAATGGGATGATATTATTCAAATTTGTCATGACTTAGATATTTGGATAGGTTGAACCACCAATCCAGATTGAATATTTTACCATAATCCAATAATTGCGGGTACCCCAATGTATTTCATCAAGGTTAAGTTCTGATGATTAATTTATCTTAAACTGTTTAACCATATCGTTAAGATTATGTTCAATGCTTACTGAATATACAGGCTTGACATTAAATATGGAATATATTTTTTCTGTCGGTTTCCATCTTGAATAATCTGCCATATCTCAGTATATGACAACTCCAGAAAGATGTTTTTCTTCAAATTTGTAACTATACATGTAAACTATACACCAAGACCTCTTTTGTGCATATTTAGGTGATACAGCGACAATGGGGAACTTGAAAGCATAAAAACCTCTCGAAATGGGGTCCAAACCCGTGTACAATAATACGGAATTAGGGAAATTAAATTTGCCATAGTTTCGTCAATGCATTACCTGGACACTTGAAATTTCGGAGGGTTGTTTTACATATTGTTGGGTATAAATTATGACCAGTCACTTTTTGCTATGTCATTCATAAGAAGCGAAGAGGGCCTTGACTCTCCATGCGGATATTCCATTCTTAATTGGAGAGTTCCGACGGGTATCCCAGCCTAAATATCAAGCACAGCCTAAAGTAATTCCTGTACATTGGTGGTTTGATGCAACTTGTTGTTCTTCGATGTGTTACTTCAGCCGAGAAGTCCTCGATAGAGTTCATATCTGAAGATCTTACCAAAATGGCAAGTATCCAACACCATGATCTTTCATAAAATAAGCTCGTATTAAGAACATTTGTGATTTCTCGCTTGATTCAAACTGGCGATCGTGTTAGAAAACCACTGGACAAAAATATCTTGACTAAAAAATTTTCACAGCGTGCTTTGACTGGGCCACAGATCTTTTCCATTTTTGTGTCCCATCAATGAGATAACGTTGTCTCCAGTGCTTAGGCTAAATTTGAATTATACTTCCAAGATGGACGCATGAGAGTAGAAGATTTTCAGAGTAAGGTTACCCTGAAGCGCACATGCTATTAACAATTCATTCAGAAGAGGGTATCATTGTCTTCTGGGGGTTTTCACATGCAGGTGGAAAATCGGCTCTGATCACTTCGGAAGGCAGCCTCCATGAACACCAGTACAGATGCATTCTAGAAGCCTTGATAGTGTCATTGGCTAGAGGTATCTTTGTAAACAATTTTGTGCCCCACTATGACAACACTCACGTCCGTCGTGCTCGTACAGTCCGGACTTTCCTGGAAGATCCGGGTGTTGAGTTCTTGCCTTGTCCGGTAAGATCTTCGGATATTAATCCTATTGAGAACATCTGGGTTAAGAAACACTTTTAATTAACAGCATATTATATAAATCAATCGAGGTAATGGGTTTTTGTTTGGCTGTGTTTGGTGCTTTGGTTGAGATATCCCAAAGAACTTTCCAATCACCAATGAAGAGAACGCCATGGAGAGTCATGACGTTGTACGCTTCTCAATGAGAACAGAGTAAATATTTATTGATCAGAAATTATCACTAACATTGTGTTAATCAACCCTGTAAAGTTTCACATCTCTAGGTAACGTACGGAAGGAATTATGGCAAATTCAGTTTCCTCTGTATAATATTACTGTGCACGGCTTCGGACCTAATTTTCAGAGTTATTTGCGCCTTCAAGTTTCCCATCGTCTCTGTGTCACATCAGTGAACTTTAAAGTGATCTTGATTTGAAGTTTATAAGTTAAGTTACGAACATGAGAAAGCACAAGTCTCTGAAATTGGTACATACCGAGATATTGCGGATTATTCAAGAAGGAAACCAACAGAATAAATATATTCCATATTTAATGTCAAGCCTGTATGTTACAAATTAATACTTACAACATTCGTAGATGTTTCAGACCACCAAATGTGCTGTTTTTAATGCTGGTAATCTCATTCCGTAGTAGCGATCTGAAAGAATATTATTGATAAACATAATAAATGAAAATGAACCCAATATAAAGCCCATGTTAGTTTTAATATTCAACCATATATATTTTTTTGACAACTTCTTGGCCATTATATTGCAGAACAGCGTAATTTTTAGTCGTTTCGAGAAAATAATAATAATAATAATAATAATAATAATAATAATCTGCACTTATATGGCGCTCTAACAAAACACAGTGCCTTTCAAAAACAGAATTCATGCAAAAATAAAAGCAAAATAGGAAAACAAATCAATTACTTGAACAAGTGACTTTTCACCAGCCCTTTAAAAGTAGGCTCATACAACGTCTCCCTTATCCGAATTGGCAACACATTCCATAGCTGTGGGACTGCAATTAAAAAGAATGGTCGCCAGCACTATTGCCTGAGCGAGGAATATAGAGCCGAGTAAAATCGGATGAGGGGCTGAGTTCCCCATTACCCTCAACCGGTGCTTGAAATGTTTGGCCCAACAAGGTAATAAGATCTCATAGATACGATGGAGCAACATCTTTCAAACATTTAAAAACGTCATTCGAGCAAAGATCCCGTCCGCAGCCATATATTAGCCTGGCCGCCTTATTTTGAAGGCGTTGCATCAGTTTGAGATCGGATTAACGAGCGCCATAAAACAATGAATTCGCATAATCTTGGCGGGTTAGGATGATTGCTTGAACAGCATGGTTAATGAATCGGCGTATTCGCCACAAAATACGAATTTGATAATTATCGGTTCTACATAGCATATGAAGAGATGTATTCATACTGGCATCAAAGGTAACACCAAGATTTGTATACTGAAGTTGATGGTTTGATTGTCATACCATTTAGTTCCAGTTCGATTTCAAACACTAAACTAGGAGCCCCAACAAAAAAAACCCCCTCAGTTTTGTCTTGGTTTATCTGTAATTTGTTTTGCATCATCCAGGCATCAGTGATACATCTGGTTTTGCTGTCCATAGCCCAATTGGAGTCACCTGGAATCCTCTGATCAAAGGCTACGTATAACTGAATATCATCTGCGTAAAAGCGAAACTTAATTACATGATGACGGCGGATTATATCACCAACTAGAGATGTACAAAGATTAAAACCTTGGGGCCCAACAATGGAACCTTTAGGCAAAGTGTAGGTTAGGAATCACATATTCCAAACCGATCTCTGAACCTACTTAGAAGGTTTAGGTGGTCGACCGTATCAAAGACCGCCGACAAGTCAAGTAACACTAAGAGAACAGTTTTATTGTTAACGTACTGGTTGCGACCATTCTTCACTCTGAGAAGAGCCGTTTCGGTGCTGTGAACTGTTTTGTGCGGAGACTGGTATTTTTCGCCAAAGTTTATACTGTTAATGTGGTCTGTTACTTGACATGACGGCAAAGGACTTGAATGAGCAACTGTGTCTTTTGATAAATAAAATTCCACATAAATCCATAATACTTCAGATATAATCAAGTTGTGTACAATATGCCTTTTTACAAAAAAACAAATCATTTACACTATTACAATCACTTCTAACATGTGAATAAGGGTTTCACGAGACATTATCATTGACTTTATTCCGTGTGTAACGAAACTGCAATCACATTTAACTCGGGCATTGTAAACCTTGTCCTCCTAAGCTACATTTTGAACCCCGAAGGGGAGTGGGGAATTACAACCGCCCCTATTTTTGATTTGGAACTTGAGTTTGATATTAATAGATAGGTATGATTACCCCTATCCAACAATACCAAAATCATCAAACTCGGCAAAGGCGTTACGTAATTATGACATCATTAAGTACTTTCGGTCGAAAAAATCAGGCAAAATGGCTATTATGTCAAAAATAGCTATCAAATCAACATTTTGCTGTAAAGGTTATAAAAATCAGATTTGTATCGAGGTTTTTTTTTTTTTTGCTAATGAAAAAGGTAAATGATTAATCTAACATATCTTGTCAGTTTGAGTCTTATACACTGTTATACTGTTGGGCAATTTTTTAGCGTTGGTTAAACTATGAACAACCCAATTGTTGGGTAAATAATATTAACCAACTGTTGATGAAATTTTACCCAATATTTGGGTAATTAGTTAAAACTTTTACCCAACAGTTAGGTAATTAGCCAACATTGTACGCAACGTTGGTAATTATTTACCCAGAAGTTGGGTTGTTCATAGTTGAACCAACGTTGGGTAAATTATTTGCCCAACGTTCTAACAGTGTAGCATGCATTTAGTTTTCAAAATGCCGACTCAAAAATGTCCGTGATTTCACCAGGCCCCTATACACCCCAACTTTAACGGCCTACCCAAATACCTGGGTGCAGTTGCTTTTGCGTTGTTGTATAGCGGGGAAAAACCTTAGGGGCTTGCAACAACACCAATCCCTTCGGAGGACGAGGGTTAAGACACAACCCAGGGATTTTTAACATTCTATTAGATGACTTCTCAACCAACAAGTGTTTTGATTTTTCAGGGCAGAAGTAGTACTTACAAGGATTTGAGAGATGGTAAACTGCTAAACGTATAGCCTGTTAGACTTGACATATTTCCACCAGCAAGCGTTCTGCAAATATATAGACAAATAATCACTTTGCAGTGTTTTTTTTTCCATAGTATACTCCGCATGTTTTATGAGGAGCAACATCTTTCAAACATTTAAAAACGTCATCCGAGCAAAGATCCCGTCCGCAGCCATATATTAGCCTGGCCGCCTTATTTTGAAGGCGTTGCATCAGTTTGAGATCGGATTAACGAGCGCCATAAA
>JXSR01S015715.1:0-19170 GCA_000969725.1 Ophiothrix spiculata
ACCTGAGACATGTACCTATCCAAAAAGCATTGCTAGAATTGGTCCCCTTTTAGGAAAGCAAAACCCCTTTTTTGAGTTCTTGGCCCAAGGACTATATATAGCCTCACAGCGTTAGGTATGATCACAACCCAGATAGCAAAAGTGTTGGTCCGACGAATTACATTATCAGATTTTCGTTGGCAATAGTGGCATTGGCTACATGCTAATGGACCAATGATTGCCCTCGCTGACCAATACAAAATGAAAATGGTGAAACAAAATGCTAACTAACCGCGGTCCACCATCGGCCCTATGAAAAAGGCCACGTACTAGCTCATGGCGGCCAACCCTTGGTCCTCTGATAAATGGCCACTATCCTGCACTGGTCCGCTTTTTGGCCTGCTGATGATTGAACGATAAAAAATTATGGCCGACGGTGGACCAACAACTATTGGACAGACATTTCATTGGTGGTCCAGTGATATGGCCAGTGATTGCTGATGCTGGATCAACTTGGGCCGACCAAAAATTGTTATCTGGGAACTTATCACCTTGAAAAAAATATCATTGTGTAATGTAACAAATTTGCCACTAATTTCAGCTGCCCAAAGTTTCCTCTACGAAGCCTCATATCATTAAGTAAGATCACAACTTATCTCTTGGTATGAAATGTAATTAAGCAAGATAACAACTTCACCCCCTGTAAGAAACTGAGCAAGGAAACAATTGACACTTATCTCAACTGTGATATATCTAAACATCTGCCCCAAGATTCATCTATGAAGCCTCACAGCATTGAGTAAGATAATAAATTATCACCCGTATGAAATACCATTGATCAAGGTAATATTTTGATGCTTATTTCTGCGGCTATATCTAAACATCTGCCCAAAGTTTCCTCTATAAAGCATCAAAGTGTAAAGTCAGATCAAAATCTCATTTCCAATATGATTTGAATGATTTCACACACACAATTTTTTTTTATAAAATCTCAGGTGTGAATATAAATGAAATCTGATGTGTGATTTCCTAAAATGAGTTGGAAAATATAAAGTCCCCCATTGTAAAATGCCAGTTCGATATATCTGGCATTATTTTTGAATGTACAAACCACAATGCAGGTTTAGGCCATATGCACAAGAGGGTTAAGTTTAGACATACCATACAACACATTTTTCTGTACAAAATCTTTATTTTAAAGATTCAAATTTAGGAATTGAACTATAAACTGAAGTGTACATCTTGAACCTCTTGCGCAATAGACCTTACAATTGAAAGTTGGGTCAAATTTGACAAACTTATGCAAGTTATAATATCCGCTCCTAAGTGATTGAAACATTAAAGTCACGTCTCTCAGCTTGACATGTTTCCATAATTCCTAGCATTTCTTACCTGCATAATGTAACGGTGTTCTGTCCGCTAAATCTTTTGACCTGACAGATGCCCTCGCTTGGAGTAAAAGCTGCGTGCATTCTACGAAGCCACCCATACTAGAGTAATGTAACGGGGTTAACCCTGGGGTGAAAAAAAGATATGATGAGAAAATATGTAATACAGGGTGAGTCAAAATAAAGTGTAATCTAATCAGTGATTTTATATAACCAGTTCCTGTTATTCTTTTTCAAAATTGTTCCTGTGTGAGATGTAATATTTCATTAGCTTTCATAGAAAATTTATCCTGTTGAAATCGGACAAAGCATTCTAAAGTTACAGTCATTTGAGTGGAGGTACTCAATTTTAACGGCGAACAAACTATGATATTTAGTTTACGTGCGTAAGGGTTACAAATTCTGTTGTCTCTTTCAATTGTTATGATTGGAATGCCTTCAGAAATAAAATAACTGAATGTAGACTGTGAAATATGGAGTTGTGGGTTGACTCTTGAGGTAATGTTCAGATCTCTCTTCTCTTTCAGTTGTTGTTTTATTGAATCATCAGGATGAAGACCTTCCAAACCCTTCCTTGTTTCTGTTAAGAAGAGTTGCGTGGTCTTTAGCTCATAAACAATATTTCATATACTAATAGCTTGACGTGATGGGACTTGGAACGGATCCGTAAATAGCAGACAAAACAGACGGCTATCTTCAACCGGACTATGAGTCTGATGATACCTAATTGCAACAAAATGTCAGTGCCAGTTGCTACGTTGTTGCGCCATGATTTATCTCCTGGCATTGGTTGTCAAGATTGTGCACTGATATTTGAAATGATCATCAGTACTTTGATCTGCATCATTGAATCTTATTCAGTATCTCTGCAAAATGCATTTTGAATGTAGGGTCAAATTCATCAATGCACTGTTAATAAGATATTACCCACTGCTAGGCAGTAAAGAGTTCGTGTTGAAGCAAATTTGTTCGATATCAAAATTGGGTCCCTTTACTTAAACGACTGTAAGTTTTGAATGCATCGATCAATTTTAACAAACAAAAATTCTCATGAAAGCTGATTAAATTTGCTATTTAGCAAATATTATTAAGGTTAATAAACATAAACAGATTTTCAGTAAAAAAATTCCTCCAGTTGATTACACTTTAATTTGACTCACCCTGTACAGTGTGTATCAAAATGATTAGTACTCCACTTTATGATTTTTTACACAAAATCTAGAAATGTTTGTATTACTTTTTATCACTGCTATAAAAAGAACAATTCAATAGCTTCCATTTAAAAAAATAATTGAAAAAATTGATGCACGCAATCAGATTTTAGACCAGTTTGAAGAATTGTGTCTTTTTACAAACTCTCTACGAGTGATAAATAGCTTATGCTAAAGCAGGATATCAAAAATGGTAAATGTTTAGTATGTGATCAGTCAAGTGGAAAAGCCCAAGACATTTGAAGGAAAATTGTTTCTTATACAGCATCAAAACTACAGGAAATGGGTAGAATCAATGGTGTATCGTGTCTTTTTCCTACACAATTTTTAAAATGAATCAAGTTCCGTCTAAGTAGTGCATGATATATTGAAAGTTATTGTTAAATGGCACATTAATAAACATCTGGAGCATGCAATAGGTATCATTATGGAAGATCTATAAATATTTTAATAGATTAAGCATTTCTTCAAATCAGTTAATGCCATGAACTTATTTATGTTGAGAAAAAATGTATAAAGTGACATCTTATTTCAAATAAAGACGGGTAATATTTGCCATTTTAAAGACAAGTAACATTGTCCGTTAACGTAGCAAGTTTTTAGTATAAGTTCTTTCTTCGTGTCATGAGAAGTCAAACAGGACTTCCAATTAGTATTTGACAATTTTATAAGTAAAAATATTTCAAGGCAGGAAACATAATATAAAAATAATATAAACTCTTATGCAGACTGAGGTATTGATTTCTGTCTCCGTTGAAATGGAAATGCAACAAATTAAATCCGTGGTGAGTTTTAAAAACTGCTGCATTTACAGATCCTCCCATTCTTGGAAATGAAATGACAAAATGCTCTCATTCATTTTGCAAATTAAAGGCCAAGAAATGTACTATCAATTAAGATAATTCTGATTTTCAAAACGGAACGAAAAGTATTTTTGAAGATTTATTTATTTTGAGTACTTATTATTTTGATACACCCTGTATGTCATTCCTTCACAATGTAATGATGTTCTATCAGCTAAATCTTTTGATCTGACCGATGCCCTGGCTTGGAGTACAAGCTGAGTGCATTCTACAAAGCTGCCCATACTAAAGCAATGTAATGGTGTTAGCCCTGGGACGAAATAGATAAAATAAGAAAACTGCATGTTACCTTAGTTTCTCCAAAGGATAAAACCGCTTTGGAAAAACAGTCCGGTGTAATGTACAGCATTAATTGCAAAGACTGCGATTCTCTTTACATTGGCGAATCAAGTCTTAAACTTGAAAAGAGACTAGCTGAACATAAGTCCAAAGTCAAAATCAGGCATTAAAGCTTAGAGCACGTAGATCAAAGCAAAGGACATTCCATCGATTGGGAGAACGTTAAAGTTCTGGAGAGAGAACCTAGAGATTTTCCAAGGAAAATCCTGGAGGCTATCCATATTAAGAACTTAAATCCTAGACTGAATAGAGACAAAGGACTGGAATTGGATCCAGTCTGGGACAACCTACTTGCCACCAAGGAGACCAGGGGGGGCCAAGGAGAATAACTTCTTTGACGTCATCCACATCTATGACATCACATGAGGTTGGCAACAACTAGACATCGAGTCAGAGCAACATCATCCGCTGACGACGCCGGTGGACCTGGCAAAAGTGCTTCGGTGAGTACCAAATACGAGTAGCGTAGAAGTTTAAAAATATGAATATTCTATAGTTTTCACCGCTACGTATGAATATCCATCATTATAATTATGCATGTTATGTGTCAATCCTGAGTTACTCTATTTAAGGCGCATCTTGATAGCTGATGTACCCTTTTTAGACGGCCAACTGAAGCTTCTCAACATCGCCCGCCTCAATGGCTTGCAATACTTACGGTACTCTTCCATCAGGGTCCATCTTGATGGCTGATGTACCCTTTTTAGACAGGGCCAACTGGAACTTCTCTACATCGCCCGCCTCAATAGCTTGCAATGACCTAGAAAGGTGATACGGGTATGTGCGGACTTCAAGACCCCCTTTTCACACCTGCCGCTCCCTAGACCCCCATTTCAAGTGCAATCTTTAGTTCACAAGCCCTTTTTTAAAACCTTCCATTCCGTAGCCTCATTTTTTGGAATTTAGTTCCCAAGACCCCCATTTCAAGAAAAAAATGGGAAATTTTTGCTCTTAGGGCCCAAAAATTAGTTCTCAAGGGTCACTTTGGGGTCACTTCAGTTCTCTAGACCCACTTTTCAGAGCCAATCTTCTATTCAGACCTAGGGTTTCGGATATCGGGGCTTTAAATAAGCTAAGTATGAACTGGGAGGAAGAAAAAGGTCACCTACCATGTGTGTCAGCTACCCCTACTCCAACACCAGTCTGCAACAAGACCTGAAGACATCCTTCTTGACCAAGCTTAGCTGCCTCATGTAACCTGATAACCAGAATAAAATATACAAAAAATTCAGATTTTGCATTCCAAATAGCTATATAACATGATATGACAGCATTGTTAAGGATGTGGACTGCATGCAGATTGCCCCTTCAGGGGTAGAAATTAGTCTTCAAAACTTCGAGCATTAATACCCTCCAAGTTTCATTAAAATTTTATTTATGGTCGGAAAAATTATTCCCCCCCCCCCCAAAAAAAAAAAAAAGAGAAAAGGAATTTCAGTTACAAACAATAACAAACCAGAATATGGCGACTTTTAATCTTGGAGAATTGTGAATTTTCGGACTGTAATATCATTAAAAATTAAACCTAAAAGTAAAACCTAAAGAATGAATGAATATTTAGTCTCCAAATTAAAGACAAAGAATATTTTGTATTAATGATTTGCCCTTGAATGTCCTGAAATGACCACACAAACAAATCTAGCACTGAAAGGTGTCACTGACGATCACTGACACAATATTGCTTTGATGTACAGGCATTTAAAATTTCACAGACATCGCAAAGTTTCAATCAATTTCCAAGAAATTTGGGGATGTTTTTTCAAAATAATTGGCTTCTTTTGGATTGGAAATGTAATTTTATGGTTTCATCTTCTCTTTTGTTTCACAATTTTTCTTGTTTTTGTTGAATGTACATTTGTATTGAAAAAAGTGACTTCTTGAATCTATTAATACAGCTGACGCCTTGTTTATGTTTAGCCGACACTGCACCGTACAAGTTCCACTGGACAGTTTCTAGTTGAATCAGTTGATGATTCGCGCTGCTGTGTATTTGCCTGAATCTTTAGGCGAATGATCCATTCCCCTCAAATTTCTACCGTTGCCCTTTAAAACTAAACTTAATTATATTATTTCCTAACCCCTTGAAACAATTTCAGATGAATGGGGAAGTATTCAATACCCAAGCTTTTGATAACATACTATCATTCCTCACAAACGTATGGCCTAGAAACTTTACACAACATAACAACATTTTTAATACTTTCCCATCAGTTTCCATCTTGATAGATAATGTGCCCTTTTTAGGCAGGGCCAACTGGAGCTTCTCGACATCGCCCGCCTCAATGGCTTGCAATACCTACGGTACTCTTCCATCAGGATCCATCTTGATAGCTAATGTGCCCTTTTTAGACAGGGCCAACTGGAGCTTCTCGACATCGCCCGCCTCAATGGCTTGCAATACCTACGGTACTCTTCCATCAGGATCCATCTTGATAGCTAATGTGCCCTTTTTAGACAGGGCCAACTGGAGCTTCTCGACATCGCCCGCCTCAATAGCTTGCAATACCTACGGTACTCTTCCATCAGGATCCATCTTGATAGCTAATGTGCCCTTTTTAGACAGGGCCAACTGGAGCTTCTCGACATCGCCCGCCTCAATAGCTTGCAATACTTACGGTACTCTTCCATCAGGATCCATCTTGATAGGTGATGTACCCTTTTTAGACAGGGCCAACTGGAGCTTCTCGACATCGCCCGCCTCAATACCTTGCAATACTTACGGTACTCTTCCATCAGGGTCCATCATGATGTACCCTTTTTAGACAGGACCAACTGAAGCTTCTCAAAATCGCCCGCCTCAATACTTTGCAATACTTACGGTACTCTTCCGTCAGGGTCCATCTTGATGGCTGATGTACCCGTTTTAGACAGGGCCAACTGAAGCTTCTCAACATCGCCGCCTCAATAGCTTGCAATACTTACGGCACTCTTCCATCAGGGTCCATCATGATGTAACCTTTTTAGACAGCGCCAACTGAAGCTTCTCAACATCACCGCCTCAATAGCTTGCAATACTTACGGTACTCTTCCATCAGGGTCCATCATGATGTACCCTTTTTAGACAGGACCAACTGAAGCTTCTCGACATCGCCCGCCTCAATGGCTGCAATACTTACGGTACTCTTCCGTCAGGATCCATCTTGATGGCTGATGTACCCTTTTTAGACAGGGCCAACTGAAGCTTCTCAACATCGCCCGCCTCAATGGCTTGCAGTACTTTGTCATCATGCTTAGTCCACTCTCCCTGTTAAAATACAAAATCAACAAAGGTTTACACACATTTCATACTGTATAGGCCTTCTGTCTTCTGCACATTCAAAAATGGAGTTTACTTGAAACTTGTAACCTGAAAATGTTCTTTATGGTTAAACAGTGATAACGAAAATGTGTGGGGTATTTGTATATGGTCCAGGAAATTGGCCATTTTTATGGTAATGGAAGTCAAATATCAGAGGAAACATGTATGGATTATTTATATTGGATACATATGGCACTATAAAAAAAACATGAATCTTTTAATAAGAGTCTTGGTCGTTTGATATAATAATTAGGTTTTGCCCATATTTAAGCGTGCACAAACACTTCTGACCGCCAGTGTAAATTCAATTATTATTACACACAAACATGTGTGGAGTGCTTGTGGAAAAAGCTGACTAATTGTGGCTAGCTAGTCTATAGATGTATTAAGGGCACAGTTAACCCCTCATTTTCTGAAATATTTTTTGCTTTGTAACTCAGCAACCGATAAGTAAATCCATATAAAAGTATACATTTCTAGATGTGGATTTTCATGTAGAAGATGATGGTTAGGTCAGTTTTGGACCAAAAACCCTTGTTCTTGGACCACTACATTTGTAAACAACCTAACTAAATTTTGAAAAAATAAAAGTTGGACCTCTTATGCTTTTTAGAATTAAGAAACACATGTCTAGGAAGACATTTCTCAAATTTTTGATTTTTGACTTACTTTTTGAAATATTGCTAAAAAATAGGTCCAAAATTGACCCAAAATGATTTTTTTTTGTCATTTTGGCCTATTTTTTTGATATAAATTAAAATTTCCAAATATTGTCACGCCTGTATGAAAAAGCCCACAGAACATGGGCTCTACAGCATTGGTTTCAATGGGAAAGTTATTTAGTGGTGTGCGTCCTTCTGAAAATGAGGGGTTAACTGCATGCCCTTAACAGAGACTATTACCTGGGACTGAATGTTACCCGTCATATCAAAAGGTACCTTAAGGGTCCCAAAATGAAAATTGATTTTTTGAACTCATCTGAAAGATTATAATTTATGGTTTAAAATGACACCTTGCTTTCGGTTATTGGATATTTGCATGTCAATTGCAAAGTTACATCCAAATTAGTGAAAGGCAGCGGGCTGATTCAGAAAACTATAGTTCTGAGAAAATCGAGTTTAAAGTTTCTGTACTGGTAAAACTTGAATGGAGAAAGGATTTTTGTCTCAGTCTTTAAAACATTAGTCTTTATGTTTTGGATGTTGGAACCTGATTAATATGATAGAATACACTTCAAATAACATTTCTGATGAAATTAGAAATTTGACCTTGGACTTGATTTTTGACTATGCTCAGCTTCAATGGTCCGTATCTCGTAATTTACTATGCCGACCGTAAGGTACCTTTCGATATGACGGGTCACATACATATTAATCAATTACCTACAAATTTGAATAGGTAGAGTGGAAATTCAACAGTGGTATACAAACATTCTCAAATTGGCTGCGCATTACAGAGTACTCTACAAAGTACACTAATCAATATTAGTCCAATAATGTTCAAGAACACACTGTTTGTTAGTAATGTTACAATCATACCGATACCTGTATTGATTATAGTTTTTGTCCTTGGGCAAACAAAATGTGTTGATTAGTTAATTCATTACATCATGAGTATACATGATGTAAAAATCAAGGGTGTTGCTCTTGTTGAATTATTGATGTTTCAAGCATACCGATATGAATAAGGAAAAACATCATTGATTATTTAAAAGTAAATATGGGTTCAATCTGAACTAGATTAGCCATTTTTTATTAAGAACGAGAGAAGCTGATATCCTGGGCCGAAATCCACAATGATGTACACCTTGCTTATGCCGCCATACTTAATACTACTTAAGTAAAATTAATGACTTTATTGAGCCATCACCGGATATAAAATTTTCCACTAGGATGATCTGAAAAAGGTATATGACTGGACAAACATAATCTATATTGATTTTGAATAAAGACCAATTCCATGATAAACGACACCATCATTATATAGTACATCGCCAGGAGCAAATAATTTTTCATCATCAATTTGGGGGGGGGGGGGGTGGGTCTAATTATCTCATATAGTTTCTAAACCACCTCTCTGGTTTAAACACAGATGATGGTTGAAGCCAGGGGGGGGGGGTACTCGAACTGTTTTGGTAGGATATGTGCCGCAGGGGTTATCCAACTTAGGGTCTTGCAGGACTGATTTTTGGTCAAAAATAAGGTCTATGGAACTGATTTTTCTTAAGAATTGAGGTCTTAGGAACTGATTTTTTCCCATAAAATTATGACTGTTGGAGCTAAAAATTAAATTGAAAAGTTGAAAAAATATACTTTTGAGCCATTTTAATTGAAAATGGGGATCTCTGGAACTGAAATAATCTTGAGAAGGGCATCTGGAGGAGCGGAAGAGGAGACTTGGTCTTGAGGGCGGCACATACCCTTACCTTCCATTAAAAGTAAGTGACTTCCCCCCTGGGGGGTTGAAGCTCGGGCCTGTAAATCACACACAGAGCATTTGCCAACACAGAAGAACCTGATAAGTTAGATATAGGGTGGTGTCAGCTGTGGTCAAGTTAAAATCAAAGAAGTAACCTCAGGCGGGGGTGTACTTGACAAAGGGAACATTTTCAGGCTTGAATAGGACAGTGTCTAATGATAGTTCTGAACCCACAACTTAAAAATTGTAGACTGATTTTATAAGGCATGAAACTCAAAATCCCTCATGGTCTATTGTCACTTGGTCCATTCATCCATTAACCCTAACTGATCATAAGAAATTTTCCGTTTCTAGCCTATCTCCTCGAAAAGGGGGTGGTGAAAAACGGGTGTTTTCACCGGGATTCGAACCGGGCACCTCCCGTTTCCCAAGCGAGTGATACCCATAGCAAGCCACCGCCGAGTCGCTGCCCGGGCAGCGATTTCGTCCCTGCATATAACCCCCGTCTATGACGTATTGGGACTTAGTTGATTTTCTTGATTTTCTAAAGTGAGATTTAGTGAGATTTGGTTCTGTTAGGGTTATTGCCATTTCATCAATACCCAATTCATCCCAATTGCAAGTCACTTTGACCAATATCCATTTTATCTATTTCCATTTCACCCTTTAGCTAGCTAAGTAGCTTAGCTAATTGTCTTCGGTAACTTTTGAATGTTCAAACAGGGTATATCAAAAAAAGTTCACAGAGAACTATTAATGTGCCTCTCTATTTAAAAAATATAATATATTCTGTAAATTCGTTTTAAATTATAGTAAAATAGACCGTTGTCTTTCAATAACACATAAAATAACAGATGTGTGACGACCGATTCAAAAATTATGGTCAATTTTGAAAATTGTAAATCAAAACGGTCGTGCAAAGTCAATGAAAATAATGACAAATCCTTATGTCCTTTCCCCTTTTACAAAGACTAGACAACTTTAATATTAGCTGTATGTCAGATTAGAGCTCTGTTATCAAAGTGTGACACTTTTTGTGCAATTCGCTTTAGACATTGATCAAATGATGTTGAGTCATGTCTTTTGGCTTAATTAAAGTAGCCCCTATGAAAGAGACGTTACAACATCAAACCAAGTGATGTCGGGAAATCTTTACCGATGACCAAGCTCTTAGGAAGTATTTTGCAAATTGGGTGTGTAAAAAAAAAGTTGGGTGTGTAAGGTTTTTTTTTTTATAGATGTATGCCGTGTTATTCGAAAATTGGCCGTGATTTTTCGAATATGGCCGCGTAAAACACGGCCTACACGGCTGGCTGGCTAAAACCTTGCCGATGACCCAGCAGTGATGAGTTTAAGCATCCAGGAATGTTACTTTCTTTTTGTGTTGACAGTGAAATAGCCTTGTAAATGAAGTATGATAAAAAATGGCGACAATGGTCAATTATCCAAAGGCTATCTAAAACTTAAACGGTCATTACAAAACCAAAATTGACATGATTTAGCCATCAAACGTCAGAAATTAGTTGTTTCATCTTATCTGATCTTCTTTTTAGCAAAAAAATTTACCTTCAGTCAAAATTGCAAGTGTGAAAACATGCAATCCTTGCACAACTGATTTTATTTACAATTTACAAAAATGACCAAAATTTTTGTATCACTTGTAACACATCTGTTATTTTTCAATTTTATAGAAAGTATTATACTTTTTGAAATGGAGGCACATTAATAACTGTAAACCTCTTTTTGATACACCCTGTATGTATTCAAAATTCAACTATTAAAAAGATGACTGTATTGATTTGCTCCCCTTCATTCATCACAAAACCTGATAGCCACTATTGATCACCCCTCCCATTTTGTCTACTTACCCTAATAGTTTCACACCCAAAGTTGAGGTGGTGGTCTCTATACGTACTTTCACAAGCTTTTCATTCCGGGCATTGCCCTTTATCCTTACATCAAAAACTGTGACACATGTCTTTAAATATTGGCGTAATTCCCTCCTATTAGGCTGCTTAATCCCATGTAAGTAAAAGTTTAAAACACCTATATTTTGTACCATGGAAATGGGTCTACAAACATTGTAGAAACTTTTCAATGTATAGAATTGTAATGTCAAAAATAGTGACATGTGTCTTTAAACCCTGGCTTGAAAATTACCTCAATGAGACTGCATGTCTTTTCTTTAAATAATGGTTTAACACCTTCCACAGGGATGGTCACTGGTGGTCTGTATATAAACTTTTGCATCCCGAATTTAATTCCACATCTTCAATTAATATAGGAAAGCATGCATGTGCTTTTTATCCATTTTTGGAGGCAAAACAATTTTTTTCACAAAATACACTTGAAAACACTTTTAGAATTCATTTTATGCTGTTTTTACTATAAACCATTTCTGATACAGTATTTCTTTAAAGGTATAGGTTCCAATTACATTCTCATCCCCAGGGCTCAACTGGAAGTATTGCATTTTTTGATGTAAAATGGCACATATTTTAGCAAATAATTTTCTGATTGTAAATCCAAAATCTCACCTCCAAATTCCAAATAGTTTTTGAACCTGCAAAAAAAGACAGAGGTGTTTTTTTGCCTAACTCTCGCACGTTGAAAAACTGTCTAAGTCCGAATACGTCATACAAAAATTTCTGCATCCACCCGGTTCCCCAGGGATTCAAATTCCTGAGCCCCAGCATCCCGATACAATGTCCAGCTATGGCAAGCCACCGAGCATGGCCTACCTCGGCAGCAATTCCGTGCCCATTTATATCCGCTGTCTATGACTTATTCGGACTTGGGCTAATTCCTAATTTCTGCCTGTATTACTATGTAGCACTAGGAGGGTAGAACTTACACTCCCGCTCTAAAGTATTTCCGCACAATTAAAAAGTTCAAAAACCTTATTTGTTTATGTTAAACGACCTAGAATCATCAAAAATCCATACTAATATAGGTAACTTATCTATTCATTATGATTAAATCAATGTTTCTTTTAATATTTGATCTTCCATTGCTATAAAAATAGATGATTTCACGGGCCATATACAAATACACCACAAGTACAAATTTCATTATGTATCTAATAAATTTTTCATAACCTCATTATTACCTAGTAACAGGAGAGAATATTTTCAGGTTGTAAATTTTAAAACAAATGTGCAGAAATGTATTTTTATAAACTCATTTTAGTGTACAGACGAAAGCAGTTATTTGCATTACATGCCATATTTTCAAATGCAATGATTGCAATTCAGAAATAGTTACTTCGGTAATTACCGGTATACAATATACATGTAGACTCTGTCAAAAAAATGATGAAAATCGGATATGGCTGAATAAAGGTTTTGTGCGGAAATACTTTAGAGCGGCAGTGTATATTCCATCTGTGTGACACAAAACTATAACTTTGACTAATAAGGTTTTCAAATGAAGCAGAGCCACCAAAGAAATTAGATGGGTGATTCCAAAGTAACGTTTGTGACCGAAAAATTGAAAAATTTCACTTTTAAATGGCCACAGAAGCTAGCATAAACATTAAATATCAACGAGTTTGTTGTTGATTATGGTGCTCACTGGTGGGATCAAGACATGCAGGCGTTTAAAGATTAAAATAATTGCCAAAATACTGAATAAAGTTCATGTAACGTTCGGTAACGTTTGTGACATCGCACAGAAATGTTTTTTGCTCCAAATGACTTCAAAGTCAAAATTCTCTGACATGTTAGCAAATTTTTATTGCGCTTTTCACAGATGATGAGTAACATACATGTATTTACAAATAGTTCATAAAAGTGGAACAAAATTCTATCGTCAGGATTTCTTTAATGCAATGTTTTGTTTGGTAATGTCTGGTAACGTTTGTGACATAATTTTTGGTGTTACTTTTTGGTAACGTTTGTGACATTTTTTAATTAAAACATGTGCTCATTCATGCACGGATAGGAAAAAATTCAAAATTTCTGATTAGAAAATACTTTTCACGTACCGAGTAACAAACTTATGACTGAAAAAACTGGTCGAATAAAAAAGCAGATTTTTTGCTTGAAATAAAAAAAAAAAGGTTTAGTTTTCACTGGAATGAGCCAGATAGAATTACTGTCCAATAACTAGTACATAACTGTGCTCTGCTTTGGTCCGTACCCAACTTTGTAAAACAAATAAACATTATTTAAACGTCATATTACTTCTAGGTCATCAACCATTAACACAAAGACCCCCCAAAAAGAGCGCACTTAAGCGTCTCCAACTACTGGAGGATTTCTATGGAACAAATCAATGTTTTGGCGAAGGATAAAAGCTGACAATAAACGTTATTGACTTGAAATCAATTATCAACCAATTTTCCACTTTGCTGATGACATTAGGTGAATTCAAAAGGTTGAAATAAGTGTTTGCTGCATGGCACTTTGTCCATTTTGGTGGCAGCGATGGGATTTTTTGGGAAATATTTCTGAAAATGAGGGGTTAACTGTGCCCTTAAGGTCGTATGGTGCACCATTGGCGCAGGAGCGGTAAAATTGGTGCAACAAGTTTCTGAAAATGTGTGAGAAAGATATTTTTATAGCTTTATTGAGCCAATTTTCAGCCACAGCTCATGATTTTGGCACAAGCACTTCTTAAACTTTGTCAAACTTGCTCGAATTGGCGCAAGCTCAAAAACCTTAGTGGAAATGCTGGCGACAACCATGGGTAGGAACTTTTTTGACAGCCAGGCATCCTGAGACACAAGTTTTGGTATTTTTTCACATAAGTTATGAAAATGTGTGTTAAATTAGCAAAATTTTTGAAGATGCCCCCCCCCCCAAAAAAAAGGGTTGTCTCAGAAACCTGCGCGCATTGTGAAAATAAATTTAGCGTGTAGAGCTACACGCTGGTGTCACCTTTTTTTTATCGAGAGTAATCCAGCGATCGACCGCCGTCCAGGTTACTGTTATTTGTTGCAATTTTAACTTGAATTTTATGTTTTATTTCAACTGTCAAGACTTCCCATATGTAGTTAAATCGGGCGGGATCGTACTTAGAAACTGGGCACTTCACACACGTAAGTTGGGCAAGCAAAATTTTAGAGTGTAAAACAAAAGATATATCGCATACCGCATAGTTAATTTCCTAAAAAAATAAAAAATTGCATACCACATAGCTTTTTTGCAAACAGTTTCTGAGACAAACCTATTTTTTTCTTGACCTAACTGCAAATATTTGTAATTTGGTACATGGATGGGTACTCGAATCTTTTCTTGAAAATGAGTCACCCAGTGTAAATTTTAGTGAGTTTTAAAAGGAAGATTCATCAAATTAACATATTGTACTAAACAATCTGATTTTATTACCCATCGATAAGGCACATCCCTATCCCCCAGGTTTTTGAGCTAGCATCAACTTGACCAAAAAAGCTAAGGCTGAAAATAGGCTTTTATTATAGTATTAAGCAAGAAACCTTTTGCCCTAATTTTCCTGGTTCCTGCATCAATGGCGCACCATACAGCCTCAGCTTGAACACTGTCTATGACAACTATTCTGTTGGACGCACTGATGTCCTGTCCCCTGATTGGTCAATTGAGGCTGTTCCGTGTTACTCCCTGGCGTGAAACATTGCATTATACATCAATGAAAAAGTCTACAAAATTTATATTTTCAGCTAAATTAATTTTTGTATCAACTCCTTTCTTTGATAACATTTTTTCAAACTTTTTGAGATTTTGGTACCAAAATATTGGTCATATTTTTTTCATAACCCATGTGAAATTTCATGGCTCAGGTATGTACCATTTTAGAGGTACAAATGAAAATGTGTCTAATTATGGTAACCATAATTAATTTATACAGTAAAGTATATAGGCAGCTTTGAAATACAAAATTGCCCACAAAATCAAAACGGTTTGACCCATTCACCTGAAATTTGAAACGTACACCACTTTAGTGGTCATCTTGCATATAGGACACTGAAAACTAAATATTGAAAAATCGGACCAAGCTCCTTTAAGAAAATATTAATGAATCAGAAAATATTTTGGAAATATTGGTTCACTCCATAGACATCGCAATTTACTCCAGTAACAATGAATGAGTACCCCAAATTCAACAACTGTGTCCGACAGAATAATTAGTAAACCCCCTAAAGACCTCAGTCCCTCTCCCTTTCAGAATAAGGCCTAAAAAAATAATTGTTTGATTGGCTTAAAAGAACCCACAAAAAATACAGTAGGTAGGTCGGATTTAAAAAAAAAAAATTAAGTCTATGTTTCACATACAAGAACACAAAATATATGACACGTATACAAAAACATCTTCACTTTTTCTGTAACACATCTTTATTTGCAATTTTGAATGTCCTGCAAGCCATATCTCGGGGCCCCCATGAATTGATTCTCATCAAATTTGGGATTTAGAGGGTTTTTACTATGCTAAAAAAAATAAAAATATTTAGGGTCGGTGGTAAAAATAGAGTCGGTCGGGTTACGCAAATCAAACAATATTTTTTCTAGGCCTAACAGCAACTCACCTCTTTATCCTTGCCACTTTTCTTTGTCAACTTTCTAAACATGGCTGCAACTAGCGGAAACCCGGCTACACTGTAGCACCATCCCAAGCAAGCAGGCGCCTGGGAATCTAGCTACAATACTTGGCTTCACTAAATATCACACAATCCTCATCAATGATGGAAACATATATGCGTAACTCTTGTCTTTCTTTCTGTTATTCCATTATGATTTTTGTCAATACTGGTTTTCGTCATACTGATTTGTTCACCACTTATTTCAGATAGAAATTATCACTGTTGAATTTATTATCTGAAATGTGGAAAAAGAGTATAGAATAGAAATTATTATTGCGCAGCACTTCTGCTCTACCAAGTAGAGGTATTTTACTTAACATTTCAGTGACCAAGGTATTTCCCACCTGTTGGTGCCCAAGGGGAGGGGGAGGGGGGAGGGACCCCCCTCCCCTTAAAAAATCACTATTCTGGTATGATTTTTTACATTGAAAGTTCGGTTAATGATAAAGCATGTAAAAAGGACCAAAACAAAGAAAAAAAAATTGAAAATCGGATGAACCGTTTCAAAATGGCGGCTGAAAAAACATTTTTTATGTCGCGTGAAAAATTTCCCCGCCAAAATTGCAAAAACCGTGTACCCGAAGGAATTTTAGCATGACATTTTGCTCAAATTTGCACATTGCAAGTACAATTACATTGCTGAAATAAAATTAGAAAAAAAATATTTGGTTTTGATTTTATGGGCAAAACAAATTTGAACAACACCCTCGAAAAATCACTTTATGCTAATTAGCACAAAAACGACTGGATTGATTTGAATTTTTTTGCCTCAGAGGGATCCGCTGCGTTAAGTTTAACAATTACATGGAGCGGCAATGTAAATTTTTTTGTGTTTTCGCGCTGTGGTAGGGCCCTTTAATAGGAACCCCACCCCTTGGTCACTTTGTTAAAGGGGCATTGGACAAGTTCAGCATCATCCCCAAACTTTCCCCCAAGCATTTTAAGATTTTTGCATCATTTGGAAGTATTAGCGATAATAATGAAAGCATGCAATCAAGAATAAGTTCACCAAATATTACAACGCCGAATAAGACTACGCAAACTATGACACTGTCGAACAAGACTACGCTGATTGTGACTACGCCTAATACAACTAAAGCTGTTGAGCCTTCTAATAAAAACAGTAGACCAAGCTCCAGCTAAAGAACATGTTGCTAACTTGCTATGTGTTAGGACCTCGGAATTTGGGCGTAAGGTGTGGGACATTAATGATTAAATAATGGCAATATTTGCACCATATTTAACATATTCGGGCCCACTAAAACACCAAATTTCAAATTGTGACGCAGCAAATAATTATAAATATGTTGGCTAAAGAGTTCCTAAATTAAACTATGTGCAAAATTAGTGCCTACGTCACCTTCTCACGAGAAGGTGACTACCACTGACCAGCTCTATTGACCTTCTCTATAGATGAATTTCTTAAGTCAATATCTTCTTTCAGAAAGCATATAAATTTACCAAAGGTATGCCAGTATATTCTCATTACTATTTAACAACATATAACCGGCCAATATCAGCTTCAGTTGAGTTTAAATGCATTTGTTTGATAAAAGTTGGTCAAAATCCAAAATGGCGGCGACCATGTGTGCTTTGACAAAAAAAGTTCCCAAAAGTTGGTTTAAAAATTACGCTGGCATTTTAAAATACTCACAACAATATTCAAAAGTCATTCTGGATCATTTCAGTACACAAATCAAATTTGAACCCCAGACACACATTGAATGGGTGTACATTTCAGTGAATGTTTGGGTCGTGCATGTAAACTAAATTTACTAAAAATTGATGAAACAACTTTTACAATTCATGACTGTACGATGTCAATGGACCTGAGTGTGACATTATCGTAGATGGAGTCCATCGACATCGTAGATAATTCACATTTTGGGACTAGTGCAAAATCGTAATTGAATCAGAAATGGCATTTTTTTTGCGAACATTTATGATTTAAATGTTCGTCATATTATTACCGGTACTACCTGTCATGACTTACCCGAAATATCTGGCTGTGCTGTGGCACAGCCAGAAGCAAGCTCTGCAATAAAACCTGCGCATATGTGCACATACCCAATATCCCCAAAAATGATCATAGCTATCAAATACGAACTGCAACCCTCCACAAACATGACAAAGGATATTTATAATAAATTTACCTATTATAAATACTTCCCGAAGTTGTTAGTCACACAAAAAATGATGTTTGAAGATATGTTTACAAACCGTTGCTATGATAGGCTATGTAAACAAAGGAAACATTCCGTTTGATTTCTCTGATCAGAACAGTGCGATTTTCATAAATTTAATTCAAAAAGATTCCTTTCATGAATATGTAATAAAACATTTCTGTTTGTTCAAGTACCGTTTGTATTTTTCAATTTATGCACAAATGGCCTTTATGTGATAGGCTGTACTACACAGTTTGCCTCAAGCCAAAAACGAAGTTTTTTTGGCTTGTGTTTCTCGAGCAAGTCATGACCTGTCTACCAATCACTATTTGCAATTGGAATATCATGAATATGGGTAAGACTCTCAGCTCAAGCTACTCGAATAATTTTTTAAAGCTTACACACATTGGCATGCAATCTGCATGAATCATGAAATCAAACATGTCAGCATGTCAAATCAACATGATCAATTAATTGACAATGAACGTGAATACTGATGCCTACACAAAAATTAGGACTAACCTCGTTCTACAACTCGGTGACACAATCCAATGGTTATTTATCTCGTTAATTATGTCCAAACTATAAAATCTTTTCACTGCAAAATTCCAGGACAAGAGGGCGACAAGAACTGACAGATTGAATACCTGAGATCGTTGTGGTTGTTTACTTCCGGCGTTGAGAAGCAGTGCAATCAATGTTTCTAGATATTAACTTAATTGATTTCTCAAATCTCAGAAAAAAGAAAAAATGTGTGCATATTTCAGTACATAGCAAATTTATGGTTATAATTGTATAATATAATGACTAAAATATAGGTTTATATAAAAAATTTACAAATCACGCATATTTCAAATAGGATTCGAGTGTTGTTTTTAAATATATGAACAAAAACACATTTTTAATTGACAGGTGGGGTGGATAAAAATGAGGGGGCAAGACCAGTAAATTTT
>JXSR01S015718.1:14152-24832 GCA_000969725.1 Ophiothrix spiculata
AATTTAATTCATCAAATGACCATAACAGAAAAAGTAAGCATCTTTGAGCCAAATCGTTTGGAGGGTATTCATATCTACTAAAAACAAACCCAATAAGCCCAAAAAATCAAAAGTCATGGGTGACAGGGGGCGCTTCAATTTTAGCACCTTATAGTATTGCTTTAACTAAAATGATGTCAACACTGTCTTGGTAAATGATACTCTTTGTAGAGTTTTATTACTGGAGGGCATTCAGTTATTACAATTATGTATATTGTGCATAATTTCACCGTAAAGCACATTATATTTGAATATTGCCCCAAATATTGCTAACAATTTTCATAATTGACAAAAAGCTTATTGTTAACATATGATGTGAACAAATATTGTAAATGCTCTAATGGAGTTAAAATGCAATGGGAGCTAATGTTTCCTTCAGGGTGTTGGAATTCAGATAAATTTCATAACTAATTTGAAAATGGAGGACAAAGGTAAAGTGATATGTCTGTCTTATTTACAGACATGTGTTTTGGAGTTACTTGAGAGAACTCGATTACAATAGAGCTAATTGCAATATGGTTTTCCGTCAGGGTGATTTGCGTTAAGATAATTATGATAAAACTTTGTAAAAACTTCACACTAGGAAAAAAATCATGTTCACACTTTGTTCAGATGTAGCGAGAGCATAATTTTAGTAAACCATGGTGGTTACAGCAAGTCCCGGGCAGCAAGTTCCTGTGAAACATTTACATCATTCCCTGACAAAGGCCAAGCATTGTGCTGATATTTTGATATAATTAATGGACAATCTGTTAGTGTATTCAAACACCTTAGGTGTAGTTTAGAGAGCTTTTAGTTAAAGAGATACTACATATTCCAGAATTGAATTTAAAGCAGAGCGTGGCTTAGGAATTGAGAGTCTTAGTGCTGCTTATTTTTTATATTTGACTGCCAAGTCTAAAACTTGATTGCAAACGTGTGACTTATTGTTATGAAATGTAGGGCATATGTGGGAAACGGTGTCTCATGATTAGCTGCCAGAAATCATCTTGTGTCTTCTCTCAACGGTTTTAAAGTCACTAGTTTTTATGTGTGTTAAAAAAAGCTTTGTAAATTGCCAAAGTGTCAGGAATGTCAGTTGTTATAAGTCGGATCGATGTTGAATTTTAAGCTTATATTCTACTTTTGTTTTAAAAGCTTGTCCTGTGGTTGGTCTTAGTTTAGAGCTATGGTTAAGTGGAAATGCTTGGACATGCTATCCGAATCGAAGTGCTAGTCGCAATTTATTGACAAATATTGATTGATTTGGTGTAAAAGTCATTGAACTTATCACAGCAGCTGCATTTTAGTTGCCATGGTGAATTTAAGGTGCCGGGAGCTTTGATTGAGATGAGGAGAAAGTGGAGTTGATAAACGGTGCATGGAGGAGATAGAGAGGAAGTTTCACTCAGAGAATGTAAGGTATTGTAGATGGTGTCATAGCTCCCCACGGCATGCAGGGGGATCTGAGAGGGGAACGCTCCAGTTTTCTTCCACTCCGATGGGAGAAGGTTGTATGTAAACATTTTTGATACAGTAGACACTGGTTTTGACTCCACTTTCATGCTAGAAAGTTGTATGTACATATGTTTGATATGGTAGTTGCTGTCTTCAGCTCTGGTAAAGAATAATTGATCATTGTTGAATGAACTAGAAAGTACAGTTTTTTCAAATATGAAGAATAATTGATACTTTGATGCTCAACTTCATTTAAATCCCTTCTCATCCCTTCTAAAGAAGGTTGTATGCGCTTTTACTTGTGGGGCAGAAGTAAGAAAGCTTACAAAAGTCAATTAAACATGGGAAAAGGTTTTGAACGTCTCTTTTCACAAAAAATTTGGCTCACGAAAAGTTACCTGATTAGAGTTTTCAGTAATTATAGGTGTTGAACTTGTATGTGATAATGGTTCTGTTAATTAACAAATATTCTATATCATGATTTCAATAAACTTTTGTGTTGAATTATTCTGCCAACTGATGTTGCAGGAAGTGTCTTTGATTAAACATGGAATGTCGTTAATGTAATTGAATGTGACTTTGTTAAAAACTTCCTCAAATGAACGATGCATTGAAAATTGCTCAGAAGGCATTTCATGATGAAATGATGTTGCTTTTGTCATCATTATAACATAAAAATAGATAATACTCAGTACATCAGACTTGATTAAGGTTATTACAGCTTCATTAGGATTCATTTATCTGTGTATATATTTGTATTCAAAATACCAGGCACTGCTAGAAGTGACATTATATTTCTTTACTGGGGTTGAGCCTTTAAAAATGATTCTGTGTGGTATCATTATTCAATAATAATTTCTTGTGGGTTTGTCAGACATTTTGGCTTAACCTATCAAAACCTTCGCTGGTAACACAAAGGTCCGTATGCACAAAACTGGACTAAGTGAGTCCCGGGCTAAGTGAAATTTGATTTCTTAAAAAATAACACGTTTTTTGGAATCTGTGATAATTTATGTCCTAGCTTTAAAATTTATTTTGGAATTTCTATAATTTGATCATTTTTCTGTTTTGGAACACTAGCTTACTTTTCCAGAAGAACAAGAAATTGGTTTAGTCCGGGACTAACTAACTTAGTATTATTATTATTATCAAATGCATCTTGTAAAATTTTGCAATAAAATCGTAATGTACCTTGAGAAATATTGTACTATTGTGTTTTGAGAAACATGGAAATAAATTGAAATTGGATTATTTTGTTCTAAAAATAATTTCAATGATCTAAAATAGACCAATGAATCGTAAAATTAAAGTATCACTGACCTTTAACCAAAAACATGATTCATCACTTTGGGTTTTTTAAAAAAGGGTGTTTTTTTTTCAATATTTCAAATTTCACTTAGTCTGGGACAAACTTAGTCCAGTTCTGGGACTAACTTAGTCCAGTTTTGTGCATACGGACCATAGAGTCTTTAAAAGGATTTTCATTTCTTGGCATTGAGATTTATCAAATGTTGATATATTAATTTAACTAATTTGTACTTTTTTGTTACTTATACAATCTGATTTCACTAATTTGAATCTTCTTACTACTTGTAATTTTTGCACTCTATTTGTTTTTGCACTTAATTTTTCTTGCACCAAAGTAGATGCACTGCAAATAATAATGTTTATGTATACCACGCAAGTTAAGATATTCACATGCGCAAAAACTAAAATATGTGTCAAATAAAAAGCTGTTTGCAAAAATAACTGTGAGCTTTCAGATGCATTTTAAAAGCTAAATTACATAAATTGCAAGCAAATTGTTGATGCTGCTGGCCCCAATTGCTAAATAATGTCCAATACTCTTATGACTATTTTAATTTAGCTAAAGAAGTCTGCAGCGATAGCTGGTGATAATTTCCCACAAGGTAAACTTCAGTGTTGTGATCCAAAGTTTAAATATTTTGGATTCATTTTAATTTGTTTATGTAAGAACATGATCAGCTTGATATTAGGGGAACCCGGAGTTTCACACTGACTCCTCTATCAAAAACAATTGCAGCCTCATGATCAACCGATCGGAAGAGGCACAAGGTTATCTATAGCGCTGAAGTGACCGCAGGGAATAGATGGTTATTTCCTGCACTTAGTAGCAAACTAGGACACCCTCAGAATGAGATATTTGCAATTACAGGATGGTCAGTCGGTCAAGATAGGCCAAAGTGGTGCATTGATAGGCTAGAGACATTTGCCTCATTATTTGAAAACTTGTTAGGTGCATTTCTCATAACATGTAAGTTACATTTTTTCACTTTGAAAGATTCTTGCAGAAATTAGCAAACCATCAGTATCTACATATCAATTGTATACCTACAAACAACTTTACAGCATAGGAGTGGACTTGAATGAAATTGAATATATCGGAATGAAAAAGTGACCCAAGTCCACTGGAATAGTTTTGAAGAAAAAACACCAACTTCACAGTATATCTGATGTTTAAGTTATGCCAATTTTTCTCGCAGGGTAGGTTAATATTGAATCCAATTGCCATTATATCATCTTCCAATTTCAAGAGGAAATTTGAAGAACATGATTTTGACTACTTAAACTTAAAAACAACTTATAAAACAACAAATGTATGCAACACTGAGCCAAGTCTATCGATATTGACAACTTTTGAATACATCAATCAATCAATCAATGATACAAGTACTTGCATAACATGCATACCCCATGAAGGAGTCTATTCGTACAGGCGACCCACAGCTAAATGACTTTTGAGGGCACTTGCAGTGAGAAATTCATTCTAGTCCTTCACGCACAAGGTAGCCCTAGCTATAAGAAAGTCTCCTCTGTGTATAATTCGTTTTTGAAAAAAGTGGACTTGGGTCAGTCTTGCATTCTGGTATTCAATTGGAAGTTCAATTGAAGTAGATAGTATATGTTGTTTTTGCCATTAAAGACAGCTATTTCCTGCTTGAGAATGAGTACCTAATGAACATTTATCGGAAGATACTATTCACTTCATGTAAACTGAAAAATGTGTTACAATTTTATGTTTTGGCTATAAAATGAAGAATTAGGTATCAAAAATATACAGATCATAATGCAGGCTTACTAGCCTATCTACCTGAAATCTCATTTTGCCAAGATTTTGACAAATGTCTGTTTTTACATGTAGCTCAACATGTTTTAAAATTATTAAGATGGAAATTTTGTGAGGAAAGATTCAATATTTGAGATCATCAAAACATTATAATGAATAGTATGTTTCATATAAACAACCCTTATTTTTTCACTTCTTCAATTGCCACACGCTTTACTTGGAAATAATTCATAAGATTCCTTTAACAATTTCACTGTTCAGGTCTACAGACCTTTATCTTTGCTGTTTATAGGTAAGTTTGGTGAGGGGTTAATTGTTTATACTGAATACATGCCTTAAGAAGTACATTAATTTACTTTCAACTCTGAATTATTTGAAGTAGAACAGAACGGATGGCATTTATTACTGCATAAGCAGTAAAAGCAGCAGACACCAGCCTGTTATCAATAATAAACATCATCATTTTGTTTCCCTTCTTCTCTATAATTTGATAAATTGCTACAGGCTGCCAACCCTTTTCATTACCTTGAGTAGGTTCTCATCTATTTATCAAGCTATAATGATGATATCAGCCATAATTTGACATTATAAATATCAAAATGGACTATTAGAAACCTCATTTATAAAGCTCACAATAAATGTGGTATTTTTGGGATAAGATCATCTATATGTACACTTTAATCTCAAGGATTGAATCATTTATTAATCACCTCGGAAATAAGACTAAGTTTTCCATGAAAATATCAGATTTTACAGGGTTTTCAAACATACCATTCGATGCATTTAGCAATTAAAGTCCTCAGAAAGTTAATTAATTCTACACAACACAATGCAACTTCTTTCCTCAAAACAATGTAAAATTTTACCAATAAAATGAATAGTTTTGTATTATTTCATAGCCTCTCTGTTTTATCCTCTAAAGCTGTAATTGTCATGAATAAAATCATTTTATCTGAATTTTTAAAATCCAATTAAGAGGCTCACAACTGTCAAACTTTATACTAAAAAATTGTTGAAGAAGTAAAATTGATTCCCTTTATTCTTTGCACAGTTAAAGCAATTCTATCTCGGTTTAAGTGATAATTATCATAAGCTTCATATAATTTGGAAAAACCTGGAATTAAACGAATTTACCAAACACAGATGTTGAATTTGGTATGATGGGTACAGTTTCTCATTCAAATGAAATAGAATAAATGACATAAATAGAATAAATGACATATAGAATTTTCTTTGGAACAGCTTGAATAGTTGTAGAATACATTGCGATCAATTCTAGTCGTTTATTCATAAGAGAAAGTTGAAATGCTATAGGGGAGATATTAATCATGGTTATCCAGACAGTTGTAATATAAAATATGCAATAATGTTAATAAAAAGGCCCATTTAACTTGAATCTCTTCCACAGATTCTGTGTTTCTTAGGGTAACCATCCTCCTGCTTATGTCGCCAGCTATAATTAATCATGGTCAGCATTTGGAACAATATCAAAAATTAAAAACCTGATATGTCATTTGTAGAAATCCATGGTTGAAATACTCGAAGATGGATGATGCTCATTTGAGTAATAATTGCTCCGTCAGGAAGTTACTGGCATTTTAGGCTTTGAGTTCACTGACATATTTTTTGTGATATGATATTTAAATGAAAGATCAGAGAAAATGTTTCAGTCACTATTGCAAAAGTGCACATGGTCATACGAGGGATCGATTCAAAGTGTTAGACAATTACTGCTGGTGCTTGAGGCTCACACTTTTTGTGTTGCAACCTTTAAAATTGGGACTTGGTTGATTTGGTAGCATCAGGTATTTATAAAGCTTTGCATCATTAAATGTTCAAGCAAATTGGTTCCACCCTCTTTACATCATAAGATGATCCCAAGTTGGCTTGTCTTGCGTAAGGATTATTTGTGACCTGTAACTTATGATTTACTCCCAAAGGCACGATATATATTCCTGGTGAATTTCTGAAAACTAATCAAGTAAAACACACATAGAAAGCAAGCAATTTGGCAAGCTTAAAGTAAATTGATTATTTAGCACGCACGTGCATGGGCCAGCGCAACAGCAAGCATTTACTAATTATGTGTTCTAAAGGAACACACACATCTGACACTTTAAAATCAGCCAGCATTTTTGTAAAAAGGTGCGAGAGAAGCGCTTAGTCCTGCGGGGCATACATGCTGTGAATATTTACCAATATACTCAGAAGAACATTACGGAATTGATGATTTTTAGTTCCCACTCACACTTCAGCTTCCCTGAAAGCTATTTCAGTAAGAGGGTGGGCGGTATATTACTCTGATGCTATAACGAACCCTGTTTGAAAGCAATATGTAAAGGCAATGTAATGAAATCAAGTTTAACCCTGTGCTTGCGAGGTTTCAAGCATATGTTCGATGATTTTAGTTATTTCAGATTATAGGAGTTATCATCATTCTTTTCAAGATTTAAAATTGTTCTTTATCAGAAATAGTTACCAAAAGCATTTCATAAAAATCATGTTTTTATAGGAGAGTTTCTTTCGTCACATTATACGGTAATTCCTTGCCTGTAAACGTCTTTGTTTGAAGCTTTCAGCAGGAAATTGTGGTCTTGTTTGATCATGAGGTAGATTCATATTAATTTGAATTGTAGAAAGTGTGACGCTGTTAAGCATAACTTTTATATTTAGCTACTGGCTTTAACTTTTGCTGTGTTCCCTTCATATGAAGGGTGAATCTTATATCAAGTATTGGTGTAGTTCTGAGAAGATTTGCTAAACAAAGTTAACAATTAATTACAAAGATTAAACTAGCTCTGAAAATCTTATAGATAAAAGCAGGGCTTTGTAATAATAGATCATTACATTATATAATGAACATCGAAGAATATAAAGCATGATTTTATTCTATATTTTCAAGTCAGTTTTGTTGTATGCATAAAGTACTCATTGAAGAGGATAACAACCAAGGTTCATTTACCTTCCTTGTTTATAGAGGGATGTAAAGAAGAATCCATACCTGCTATCAATTTCATGGCTTTTGATTATGACATAGAGCAAAAAACAAACTTAATTGATTTTGTGGAAACCCAACTAATGTGTATTCAATTTAGAAACAATATACACTATCTAATTGTCTAGGCTGTTACCCCCAACCCAAATCTGAGACTTTAAAGCTGATATATCATCTCATATCTTACCTGTAGCCATGTTGGAAATCGAAGCCAAGAGTCATCTTGTTGATGGGCTTTCCTGGCAGCAAACAGCATTTTCTTACTTTTCAGAATCTTGTCTCAAGATTTAGTTCAAGTTGATAAGATTAGCAGATATGAGTAGCAGTCGTAAACAGATTGAATTTCATGATCAAGAACGCCAATTATTTCCATAAGTAAAATTTGTGGGTGCATGTATATGGATAAGATGGGGGACAATATAGGGTATTTAAGAGCAACTGATATCTACTTAACAAAATGGCTGCCCTATATAATGGCTGCCTCTGTGTGTTTTGTAAATATCAAACTACTGCAATTTAACATATATAAGAGACGAGGTTCTGTAATACTAAAAAAATTACTTGCAAAAATAACCTAAGGTTACACTTTAGAAATTAAAAATTGGAGATATAAGAAAGAAAAGTGTAAATTTTGAAAAGCTTTTTCAATAATTAAGATGAAATACTGAAAGCTTGTATTTTTTGTAAGAGGCTAAAATCCTTTGTCATCTACTAAAACCCACCTGATCCGGATGTTAGAAAAGAAAGATTGTGCTTGTCAATTCCAGGTCTTGTCAGAAGAACTCACCGAAACTGATATCAGATGACCATCTCAATGTAGATTTAAACAGCAGATGTACCATTTTACTTTAACAATAAACCACTAAGAATACACAATCAGAAAGTTTCTGGTTTATCATCTTGATGTGATCACCAGGTTCAATTTGATAACATACGGGATGGTACTTTTATCATTATCATTATCACTAACAAACCATTGCTTTGATTTATCTATTTTATACATGACAAAACAATCTTCTCCTCTTGCCCCTAATATATCTGACCTCTTCAAAGACGATGTTTACAATAATAAATCGAGATTAAGATTCTTGTAAAGTTGACACCTTACAAGACAATCAATGACATAGCTTAAACTGTCACCAAGATATAAGTAACCAACATCGCTACTATTTTTGTCACTTAAGTTTTCAGAATCATATCCCAATTATGTCCATCACTCACTGGAAACTAGAACTGCATCCATATACCTGCCGTAGAAACTTAGCGTATAACATGTTTTGGCAGTGTCTGTTTTGTTTCATTATGCTTATTTGACTGAGAAAAAATACATTTTAGTTTCTATGGTATGGGAGCTTGACAAAAATCGCTGGAAAGTGTAAGATATCAGATTTCATTCACAAAATGGTTTTATCGGGCAATCAACTTATAAATAGCAAGGCAATACACCTGTGTGACAAGCACTTATACTAGTTTTGCCGTACAGTGTAGAAACACAGTATGTGCAAATATGAAACTAGGAAAACATTGAAATTTCACTTCAATCCATGAATGCAAAAAGGTTGTATATTTGATATAGAAGATACTGCCTTAGTTATGAAAGAGCAGTGATCATCTGCTGATTTCTGCAGAAATTATCCAAGGTACAAGAAAGTAACTAAATAAAATGCAGATATTGCATTCTTTCTTTGTTGGGTGGAGTTGTCTGACAAGGTGATATCAAAACAACCATTATTTGACTACAAAATCAAAATCAATAAATGTATGTATGTCAACACCAAGGTAAATCCTGAAGTAGGCTACAGACTTTGGTTATCTCTCTCGCATTTTATGCCGTCATGTTTTTTGGGAGGTAGTTTTCGTCATGAAAATTGAAACGAAACACTCGCAAATAGGATAAATCAGTAATAGCTTGCTGACGGATTGAAAGTTAATTGGTATACAATTGGTGTGTGTTTTAAAACTGTACTCAAATTCAAGTGGTCTTGTTTTAATGTAACTTACAGTGAAGAGATTAAGGAACATTTATATAGCCAAGTAAGTCACTTATTAAAGGAGCATGATCCAAGTTTTCAAATGTTAATTTTAAGTTTCATATGAAAGATCACCTGTAAACAGGTTTCAGGTTGAAATTTTGCATTTCCCAGTCACCTATATGCTACCATGGTTACCATAGCTAGACATCTTCTTTTATATCTATAAAAGGAACATGTTCAAGTGGGTAATGAAAAATTTATAATGAACAGTTTGGTACCATAGTCTCAAATATTTCAATAAAAGTTGAATCTGACTGGGCTCCTTTGAATAACTCAAGGGAATGGTTAGTGCTGCATGATATTTACACATTAAGTTTCTTAACTATCTGAACTAGCATCTATTCAAAAAAATAATATAAAAGGTTATCAGCCCACAACACTAATGTTCATTATATTTGAGATAGTCCTCTAACCATTTTATCAATAATTACAAAAAAGCTTGCCCTCTTTTGGTTAAACCACCTTCTATCCATCATATTCAACTTATAACAAATGACAATGGCACAAATTCATGTAATGAAGCTATAACCCATATTTAGAAATATTCTTAGGTAGGTATTCAATGTATTCTCATACTATGGCATTAACACTGATGGCGTTTGTTTGTTCAAGCTGGACTTAGTTTTATTATAAACACTGATGACATTTTACCACTTTGCAAAACATAGTTGCGGACCTGGAACTGATGAGTTGCAAGGTAAATGGATAGGCAAACTATAGGAATTTGCTCTCTGCATCTTGTAGATACTCATAGCTCAGGTAGTTGTTGTACCAAAATATATCAAATAGTTAAGTTGAGTATAATTGATTCAATTAACACAGGTGATTACAAGCATGCTTGACGAAATATTGAATTGGTTATTCAATTTCTGGATTGTTTTACGTGGTTAACTTTAATGTGATATTGATTTTGGGGGAATCTATGCTGCTCAAATGATCTGGATTTGAATAGATAGGAGGATTTAGAGAATCATTCCCTACAAGTATGCTTTCTACCTTCATGATTCTCTACATGTCTTGCGAAAGACTTTCGGTGAAGCTGTTTGCCACAAACAGGGCATTTAAATAATCCCTTTGCTGCCATATTT
>JXSR01S015718.1:25827-37124 GCA_000969725.1 Ophiothrix spiculata
CCATAATCTGATATATAATTATGCATTTTCTAATAATAACGGAGGCTATGATGAATGTTAGATGGTTTATCCGTTATTGATTAGCAGATACATTGGAATTAATGTAATCACAAAGACTTGTTGCACAAAGTATTTAGTAGCTCAGAAAAAAATATAAACTGACCCATTCAAATAATATTTTACATGGTTGATATTTTCGATGATTTTACAACGTGTAAACAAAATGTTCTGTTAAATGTTTTACGTGAACATTTTCTCTCGTAAAATAACAGCGTTTCTATTGTTCACCTTTAGAGGTTTACAAAAACTGAATTTCACGGTAGGTAGCATTACAAATTGTAAATCGTTTGTAATGGGTTCACAAAATTGTCAATTCTCTACGTCCAAATCTTTTGTAAATATGAATAGACTTCACAGGTAGACGCAATGAAAAGGAATTTACACATATGCTAATTTAACAAAACATGAGAAACCTTTTTGTTAACATTTTGTTAATGACACGTAAACTGGACATTTGAACTCAAGCATTGTTTCTATTGTGGCATATATGTGATGAATCACCCAGAAAAGGGGGACTTTGCGACAGAACACTTTTCGAGAAACTGATGAAAATAGGCAACAAAAAATAAAAGAAAATCATAAGATTTTCCAGCAGATTTTCTGTTGTAAAATGTGATCGCCTTGATCGATTTCAACAGGTAAGGTGTCATTTTAAAGCTTAGAAAATGCTGTAACAGATGAAATGCTAAAATCCAAATTGATATCATTGTCAAAGTCCCCCCTTTCAGGGTGAGTCATCAAATATAATGTTTTCATGCTGTGGAGCTATTTTTTTCAAAACTTTGGAAGTTGTAACCTTTTTGAGAAGAAAATTTGTTTATGCAAATGACCTTACAATTGTAGGTCATTTGTTTCATAACCTACTCCATATCCAATGAAAATAATTTGTCAATGTACAATAGTTCTCACAACATGATTCAATTACCTGATTTAGCCCAGCGATACAGCTAAACAGATATTCATTTATTAATAAGATTCCAATAAAATTGTCAACACAAACATCAATTCCTGGGGATATTTTGATACGCTACCATACAAGTAATCATGATTATTAAGCTATTATTAGTCTACCAGAAAGCTTGCCTTGAATTTGTGGATTAACATGAAGAACATGTTTTTATCCATGTAAGACCATGAGTAATTCTCTGCTTGTATTTATTTTAGCAGCATGGCAATATTAACCGAATATTTTAGTGACATAAGACAGTTGGATCTTAAAAGCTTGAAAAACATGCAGGAAGATTTTATTAGTTTGCTTGGAATGTAACAGCACTGTACGCGTAATTGCAATTCAGGCTGAATGTAATATTTTACAGCTGCCTTTCTTTAAGAAGTTGGGAAAATGTGATGTAGTAAAAGAAGAAGAATAGCTTGAAGGCGTTGCAAAAATTGTGACCATTGTATATGAATATTGGCTGCACGTGAGCTTCAAAGATACCAACATTTTTACGGCATGACTTAGATGTGCATTTGCAGTAATGGTATGGAATTGTCAATGGCAGTGAAGTGTGATTGCACATTTTTGGTTAACTTGCGAGTCAATTACATCATCAACGAGTATCATGGGATACATGGAGATATGATGATTCAATGTCATGGTTGCTACCACTATTTAAATAGAAATTATTGATTTTGATAGGTCTTTCAAAATGTTAAATTGAGTAAAAGAGATTGGTATACCTCACAACCATTTGAAGCCTCAACATATGGTCATCAGCATATTTCAGCATTAAACAATTGAGGTAGACATATCATTAACGTAACATAAAAATAAAATAGGCTCCAAAATGCTTCCTTGTGGCACACCACATGTAATGGTTAGAGGGTCAGATTCCACTCCACTAATATTGACAATTTGCTTCCTATCAGAGAGATACGAATGAAACCATGCAGTGGATTGGACACCCAGGGAACATAAGGTTTTATAAAGAATATTGTGATCAACACTGTCAAAAGCCTTCTGGATGTCCAATAATTTGAAACATTTTTATTCACTTTTAGAATTATACAGATTTGTATTTTATTAGCTCATGTTAATGTTTGTTTTTTAAAGTTCATTCAACTACTCATGAAGTATGTCCCAAATGGAATGATTTCATAGTGTAGAAAGTCTTAAAATCCTGGTTACTATGGATACATGGATGGTTACTATTGAATGTTTTTATAGATGCATGCTTTGTAACTAGGAAAAAAGTTTTCTGGTTAAAATAGAAAAGGGTTGATGGACAGAGATGTTTGGTTTGTTACATACATGCATTGATAGATACCTTTCATATTTGTCAGCCTGATTAGGTTTTAATCAATAATATTACAGGTCAATTGGAGTTCAAAACATAAGTTATTATAACCATATTTTGATAGCAGTATAAATGTTTGATGTTCATGTGACAAAATGGATCAACTTGACTTAGAGATAAAGATGGATGTTTTTGAATGAATTGAAATGGATATTCAAGGAATGAATTCTAAGAAAATATGTAAGAAGTACTGAAATGCAGAGTTTTACACTGTTGGCTATGTTTTTCCTCTTTGTTTTTAAGATTAATTGGTGATGTGTCTAAAATTTAAATTTAGTAAAAGACTTTTTATAGCTAAAGAAATGTGTTTGTTGCGAAGAAGACATTATGTCTTTAATTCTCAAAGTTTGCAGTGCTTAGTTAATTGACATTAATTTGAAATAAGAGTGTAGCACTTCAAACCAAGATTAATGAACTGAAATACCGCTCAGTCACAATATACTTCTTATACTTATATCTGACCTTGTTTCTGATATTAGTTTGAGGATAGGTGAATCAGTGATTGACCCGTCTAGTTCCATTAAGAACCTTGGGATTATTTTTGATACCCATTTGAAGATGGATCTGCAGGTTAGCTCAATCTGCCGCACTGTTAACTTTCATTTGCGAAACATTGGGCGTATTCGTAAATTTATCGACAAGGAAACGTGTGCACATGCAGTGAGATCTTTGGTTCTCTCCAGGTTGGATTATGGCAACTCTCTTTTAGGTGGTGCATCTAGTTCAACTATTCTCCGGCTTCAAAAGCTCCAAAATCGCGCGGCACGTCTCGTGTTTGGTGTCAATCGTCGTACGAGCACTGCTCCACTTTTGCGCGAGCTCCATTGGTTGCCTGTCCAACAGAGAGTGAACTTCAAGATCTTGCTTCATGTGTACAACTGCGTTTACCATTTAGGCCCAACATATTTGTCTGAGATTTTGTCACCATATGATTGCTCTAGGAGCGGTTTGAGATCTTCCAGTGACAAAACCCGCCTTGTTGTACCATTTAATAGGCGCACTTCTGCCGACTTGGCATTTTCTTATATAGGTCCAAGGCTGTGGAATGAACTCCCGCGTTCTATACGCGAAACATCATCTGTTAAATCTTTTAAAAAAATGTTAAAAACACATCTTTTCCCAAAGTAGTTTCCTTGATTATTTGCTATCAGCATGATTAAATTGTATTCTTGTATCACTTGTTTGTTTTTAACTTAGGATATTTTGTGTTAGCTCCTGAGGTTCTCCACCTTTGGGGTAGGCTGTCGGTGTCCACCGATGGTCGTACTTTTCCCTGCTTATGCAGTAGCTTGTATTTTTATTAGAAATTGTCTAATTTGAATGTATTTTTAACTGTATCTTATATAATATGTTTTTAATATGTAAGGCGCCTTGATCTCTCTTGGAAAAGCGCCTAATAAATACCATATCATATCATCATATCATATCATATCATATCATCATATCATCATATCATATCATACTTACTAATAAAAACTACATCAATGAACATGTTTGTGTAACTATATTATTACTAGAATGACATAATTTACTTCCTTCACTGAGCACTAAACACCGCCACGAATATCCTTGTAATGCTAAGGTTTTTATTTTACAACGATCTCCTTAGTTGCGATGTGATTAGTTTCACGAATAAACACTTCCTGACACTACGATATGGAATCATATCACTCAAGATGAATGTAAGTGATAATGGATCATTTTTTGCCGCCCTGATGACAGTGAAAAGTCACTTCGAGCTAACATTGCAAGGATGGAAAGTATGGGTTTGAAAATTGCATTGTAAGTAGTGTGTAACGACTTATGGCATGGATCCTCCGGTGATCCTCTTACAGAATAATGATAATGATTACGTAATGACTTTGAATCCTACATGGTCAAGTTTGCGTTATGCAACACTGGACACAAATGTGTTTTACAGACTTATTGTGATATTTAAATTAATACCGTTACAGTTCTTTGATCTATTTAAACATTTTATGCAGTTCTAAACTGGAAATTATGTGTCATTAAATTTTGACTTTCATTTGAGCTTTAAGTATGCAAAAAAGTTAAGAATTGATCAGGCATAGTGTAAAGCTTATTGAAACAAGTAAATGGGTTTACAGGGGAATGCACACAAATTAGTTGACTTTCTATGAAAATAATCGGACTTTTATTTTTTTATGTCATTATAAAGAATGAAAACAATTGTCTTCTTAAAAATCATCTTTGAAAATGATAAAATGTATAAGTTATCCATATGACATCAAAATCATTCTGAAGATTATTATTAATAAAGAGTCCCATTTAGCAAAAATGATGACTATTAATATCAAAGATGCGTGATTGTTGAGATAAGATAGACACATAATTGATTTGCCTTCTTGGAGTTTTGACCCTTTAATGAGAAATGAAATGTGCTATTTGAGTTTAGGAAACTTCCTTTTCTGTTCTTGTATTCTTGTAAATTTTAATAATTGCATAATAGTTGTTATAAATTTATAACTTGTTTCAACTGATGAAATCTTGACATGTCATTGCTCCTTTTGATGTGTATGGAAGATCGTTCTATAATCAGTCATTTTTATGATCCACTTTGGTCGATTTTTCCAAGAAGTATAAATCTGGATTGTTGAGACTTTGGTAACGTTGGAATATTAGGCCCTCAAATTTTAACTTTCTGAGTATTCAATCTCACAAAAGTTGGTATTTTCTCATTTTTATACTCCTCTTTATTTTTTTCCAAGATGAACTAATACATTTCGGTATTTTCTTTCAGTTTGAGTGTTTGTCATGAAATTTGTAACTAATATATTTTGGGTAGATTCTTCCAAAGTTTGTCATTTCTCATTTATTGTGCTCTCTTTGAATAATTGTTTCAAGAAATACTAATAAATCTCTCACTATTTTCTTGTTTTTTTCCCAGTTGGTGAACTGTTTGTATGATGAACACAATGCTCTACTGGATGACCTTCAGTTAGACATGTTAGAAAAAAACCATCAGGAAGCCATGCAGTTTACATCATCGCTCATGATTTTTTTCAGTTGGTGGACTGTTTATACGATAAACGCAAAGCTCTACTAGATGACCTTCAGTTAGACATTTTAGAACAAACCCATCAGGAAGCCATGCAGTTTACATCATCGCTACTAGAGCATGATGATGACGGTGATGACGATGTAAGTCTGTAGGTTCTTTGGAAAAGCTTGGTCAAAAATTGAAGAATTTTGAGCTTGCCATTTGAGTTGGCAATACAAAATTGGAAAGTTTGTCAATTTTTTTATCCAGAAAACAATCCAATGTATCCAGCTACATCTTTTCAAATGCTCATTTATAGCATATTTCTATTCTGGGTTCAATACATCCATTTGTCAAGTATTATCTCAATTTTGCACTCTATTGTCGGTACCACAGTCATGAACCAGCGGGACATTTGATTCTAAAATTCAATGCATGGACTGTGAGACCACAATTTCATGTACATTGTTTTGTAAAAAATGGCACACATCTATATGCAAATTTTAAAAGCTATAACTATATTGATATAATAAGATCCCTACTTCAGTGTGACACATTTAAGTCACAGTAAATCATTATAAAACATACAAATCATAGCAGATTGGCAGGTAGTTTTAGGTTACAGCATTGGTGTTATTTTAGGATTGAATTCCGCAGTCATTATATTTCCATGTTTATGTTCACACTTATACCTGGAACAATCAAATGATAACTATATCCAAAGTCAAGGGCAACATTCACCTTTCATATCTATCAACAATTACCTCATCCTTTTGATGAATCTAAACCCGACCAAGGAGATGAATTCTGGCCTCTTTGATGTTTACTCTAGTCAAGAATTGTCTAGCAAGCAGACTTAGTTTTGTTGTTGCACATTCTCAACCGACATGATAACCCCATTTAATGTTGTCCTAGCACAGCATGTTAAACACAAAAGTGCTAAGAAAAATATACAAGGACATGGATTGCAAGAGACAAGCTATCTTTGAAACCAATGCTTGTTTTATTTACCAATTCATTGTGTAGTTACACCATTTTAAGTACATGGATTGCAAGAGACAGACATCTATGTAAAGATTTGTGTTTCATTTGCTTAAGCCTAATAGAAATCAGTTTGTTGGTGTTCAATTTGAGAAGTTATACTTCAATATTTGTAGATTCCTTAAGAATGCTTAATTGTTACGTTTGCATTTAAACACAAAGTTAATTTTTGGATAAATTTGGCTGAAAGCCACTTCCAATTTCTTGAAAAATGTTGTTCTGTAGTTGGCTTTTGAACTTAAGATTTTGTCAATTTGGGGATTTAAGTTGACTTAAAATCATTGCTGATTCCTTTAGAATAATAGTAGTTGGTTTGCTTAGAACTGTAAGTCAATTTTGAGATAATAATAAATTAATTGCTGATTTCTTGAGAAATGCTCTTAGTGTGTTTGCATTTGAACTTAGCTGAAGTCAACATTTTGGATAATTCAACTTAAAACCCATTTCTTAAAGGTGAAATCTTTCAATCTGACACATACTCTATTAGTACATCTTACACACAATTTGAAAATCAATGGTAGAATTACAAAGCACCTCAATACTTACTTTGTCAAAACATTAAGAGATTCAAAATGCACAAGTAATGGATCTGACATGTAAGATTGGATTACAATAATTGTACAGTAATAGCTTTGAAGTAAATAAAAAACATGAGTAAGCTCAAACCTGAGAACTTGATTCTAGAGAAAAAAAGTTTCAAAAAGACAAAAAAATGTATAATGTAGGAATACATATGTTGTTTCCCCCCCCTAAAATTACCAATTGCCCTCTGACACCACCATCTGCAGCTGTCACTGTATAGGAGGAAGGCAATGCAATCTGTTTTAGAGTCTGAGAAAGATAGAAGCATACCAGAACATTGGTTAGAAATATGTCATGTTAGTTTTGAATCAAATTTGGAGGAAATGGTCACTCAGTTTGACCCAAAATGATGAAGACAGGTATGTGGGGTGAAATGTCACTCAGTTTGACCCAAAATGACGAAGACAGGTATGTGGGGTGAAATGTCTCACAGTGTGACCCAAAATGACGAAGACATGTATGTGGGGTGAAATGTCACTCAGTTTGACCAAAAATGACAAAGACAGGTATGTGGGGTGAAATGTCGCTCAGTTTGAATCAAAATTATCAAGACAGAGGTTTGTGGGATGGAATGTCACTCAGTGTGCCCCAAAATGACGAAGACAGGTATGTGGGATGAAATGTCACTCAGTTTGACCAAAAATGACGAAGACAGGTATGTTGGGTGAAATGTCACTCAGTTTGACCCAAAATGAAGAAGACAGGTATGTGGGGTGAAATGTCACTCAGTTTGACCCAAAATGACGAAGACAGGTATGTGGGGTGAAATGTCACTCAGTTTGACCCAAAATTAGCAAGACAGAGGTTTGTGGGATGAAATGTCACTCAGTTTGACCCAAAATGACGAAAACAGGTATGTGGGGTGAAATGTCCCTCAGTTTGACCCAAAATGACAAAGACAGGTATGCTGGGTGAAATGTCCCTTAGTTTGACCCAAATGACGAAGACAGGTATGTGGGGTGAAATGTCACTCAGTTTGACCCGAAATGACGAAGACAGGTATGTGGGGTGAAATATCCCTCAGTTTGACCCAAAATGACGAAGACAGGTATGTGGGGTGAAATGTCCATCAGTTTGACCCAAAATGACGAAAACAGGTATGTGGGGTGAAATGTCCCTCAGTTTGACCCAAAATGCCGAAGACAGGTATATGGGGTGAAATGTCCCTCAGTTTGACCCAAAATGACAACAAACGAGATTTATGGAGTGGATTGTCACCATATTGAAAACTTTATGTCTAAAATGAGCAATACAGATTTTACCACTGCTCACACACTGAGTGATCTTTATTTACATTGTTACATCATGCCTGCATGCGCGAAACGTATCTTTGTACTGAGTTTCCTCTTCCATTCTACCAGAGTACTTGATTTTTATATCGCAAGAACATTTTTTCCTCTAGTTTATTTTACAGTGCGTAGATTTTAGATACAGCAAACAAGTGGATTTTTCTGATGATTTTAATGCCACTACCTCTTCAAAAGTGATGAAAAATGAGCCAACTTGCCATTGAAACCGGACAATTTCTTCATAAAATGCAACTCTTAAAATCAAAAGTCCATCCCTATCCACCCAGTAATAGGTATTCATTTGATATTTGTATGAAAGAAGGAAGAATAAATTTGCAAATTCTGAGCGTAGATATTTAGAAAACACATCCAACAAAACACAGCAGTTAGAGATTTGTCTATGGAGGCAAAGTGCGGACCAAAATTCCTATGCTTATCAAAGTTTTGAGACATGTGCTAAGCAGAAGCTCATTATTTCTCAATATGTCAGTTTGACCCAAAATGACACTCGGTATTTTGGGTGAAATTGACGAAAACTGAGGTTTGTGGAGTGGATTGTCACTCAGCTTGACCCAAAATGATGAAGACAGGTATGTTGGGTGATATGTCACTCAGTTTGATCCAAAATGACAAAGACCTAGGGAGTGGACTGGCATTAAGTTTGACCCAAAATGATGATAACACTGTTATGACGATCCTGATTAATTTAATTCTTTTGCAAAAGGTGTCCAGTGGCTCTGTTTAAGATAGCTTAGTCATAGGGCTTTGATCCTCTCCCTGTGGTTGGTTTCTTTTCAGCTCACAAATCCACTGCCATTGCAGAACCTGGCTGAAACCTACAGCTAGTCCCCAAGCTCTACAAGAGATGATATGGGCTGGAGACCAACATCAATCCCACGAAACCACAGTGTGCTGTAGACCTATTATTAGTGACTACGTAACAGCTAACCCCCTATATGATGGCCAAGTGGTTACAGCTGTGCAAATGATTAGCAGAATAGACCTGGACATAAGTCATTAATTGGTCATATTTTTTGTTTCACACAAATACATTGGTAAAACCATGCCAATTTGTATTCAACGGATCGTAACTCTGAATATATACACTTAAAACCTACAAAGTTAGATATTGCTGGAAAGCTTACTTTCCGAGGATTTCAATTTTACCTAAAAAAGTCTAATTTTTAGGGATGGGTAAAAATTATAGGGGTACAAAATAAAATAAAAGTGCATTTTGGTCAACCAACTTGGCACAATGAGATTTTGTTGGGGAAAGGTGTATCCAGATGACACAAACATTATTTGAAGGATGTAATGATAGCCTTCCATAAAATAATTCGTTTGGTGACCAATCTCATTGTGGTCAAAATATTGAGGATGGTCAAAATCTATGAAACGACTCATTAATTTTTGGGACATGTATCGGTCAAAAGTTTTTTCATGCATACACTACCTAAAAATTAATCACATAATTGGATTCCTCGGCAAATTTTCTTTTGAAAAATGTATAACTTTTACCATTTACGTCGACTCGGTCAAAAGATATGTCGTTTTAAAGTTTTCGAGTGTAAATGCATGTTTTGTACAGTAATGTATAGAGAAAATTACCCACATATAAGACATTAAGAAACAACAAAATTTGGATGACATGTCAATATTCGACACATGCTTTAGCATTATACATACCTCATTGAAGTATATTCAAAAAATCATGATCCCAGCATTTTTATTTTCAATAATACATGTGTTTATAAATCATAACTTTCGTACACTTTTGCATGTAATCCTATGGGCGCCACCCCCACCGGCGCCACACCCACCGACTCCACCCTTGACCCACTCGACATTTTGGTCAATTACTTCACTATTGCTAAACCTGTGGCTTTAATTCTTTTTTTATTTAGTACCTGGATAAATTATCTTTAATATGATACCAAAAGTGTTATGGTTCGGTGACAACTTCTATCAAAAATAAAGACATTTGTCATGATTTTAATGATTTCTTGAAACGGCTCCACCTTATTTGATATACCTATTCGTGACTTAGGTCCACCTGGTTGTTACGCCAACCCTAACCCGCTCAGTCCTTTTTGGACTTTGCAAACAGACTGGTTAAAGTTATGATTCTGGTTGGCTTATATATTGTCTTCACACTCTGCATGTAAATTCTGTGGTGTCATTTTTTACTACCTAAATTGATTTTGAGGCTGATTTAGTTCAGATAGCAAAATATAGCTGGACCAATGTCTGCATTGTTTGGCATTGTCGCGATAGTCCGTCAAGAAGGACCACGGACATGAGGTCGAAGACCAAACTGAGCCTTTGCTTTGGACATGAGGTTTAGAATTATCTTTTCAAGTTTCTTTTTTAGGGGCTAATAGTAAACTTGCTACCATGTAGAGTTGGGGTGGTCCTTTGGGTCTGTATGCACAAAACAGGACTAAGTTAGTCCCAGACTACTAAGTGAAATTTGATTCCTTAAAAAAACACATTCAATCTGTGATAATTCATGTCATGTCCTAATTTCAAGATTTACACTGAAATTTCTATATGTTTTCTAAATCTAATATCTATTTAGAACATTGGCATTTTTCAAGAAAAACATTGAAATTGGGTGGGTCTAAACCAGACAAAACCCATTTTTGTTATAAAAATAATTGAGATGTTCCAAAACAGGCAAATGAATCAAATAAAAAAAGTTTCAGTATAAATCCTTAAATATGAGTGCACTATTAGTTATCACTAGATTTCTCCCCAAATGTGTGATTTTTCAAGGGATCAAATTTCACTTAGTCCGGGACTAAAATAGTCTTGTCTTGGCCTTTGCTTTATACATTGGCTCGCTCATGGACCCCATACCCTGTACTCTTTCATGCCTATGGACCAATATGACAAAAAACATATAAATAAGCAAACAAGCAATAATTAGTTTTCCTTGTGACGAAAACAACATTATCTTGAATCGTCCACTCAGTCAATTACTATACTGATATTGTCTATGGAGGCAAAGTGCGGACCAAAATTCCT
>JXSR01S015718.1:37398-49013 GCA_000969725.1 Ophiothrix spiculata
CCACTCAGTCAATTACTATACTGATAACATGGATAGTAAGATATATTTATATAGTGTATCTTCCTGCAGGGGCGAAGTTCATTGTCATTAATTCCCATTGTTTTGGTAACATATATCACAAGAGCTTCAGGAAATAGTTAACTACACTGTGGGTTTTGAAGGAAAACACACTGTAACTTTGTTGTTGGCCTATATATGTGTACATGTAGTATGAAAGCTTAATAGTAACTGTGGCCAACATGGATACCTACAAGAAGTTAGTGTACTCTTGTTTATTGAGTTTTATCATTATGTTACCTGTACTAGATTACTGCACTCCATTGAATACAACAATCAAAGGTAAGTTATTAAATTGCTTAGGCCTATGTGTAATTTTGACTCAGGGACATATAATACTGGGCCATTTGAGGGGTGCTCTGGCAAAATGAGCAAAATCTTATTTTTACTTTGGATGCAATTTATTCAAAATGTAAATTTGTGAAGTTCTTCTCATTTTGCCAGAGCAGCCCACATATGGTTTTTCTGTATGCATTGAGACAAAATACCCAATAGATCAGCATTAAAGTGGTAGCCCCCCCCCCTTTTTTTTTTGTACGATTTTGGCCCAATAATATGGTATCATATGATACCAGAGCATATTTAACTTTTAGAATTTTAAATTGAAGTAAATATAAATGCTTCAGGAGCATGTTTTTTTCTTTTTAAATGTTAAAAGATATTGAAGCATTAATAGTAGAACACAAACAAGTGTGGTGCTAACTACTTGTCTCTAAGATAGTGGTTTACCTCCTCTTTGACTGAGATGCTCTAGAACAGTAAAAATGTCTGCCCCCCCCCTAATGAAATCAAGAAAAGTACAAGAGTTTCAATATATATATAGTACATTAGTAACATAACTGTGCAAAATTTAACCCTTTTATGGGTTAGTTTTTCAAAATTTTCCAAAATTTGCGCAATTTTTGCATAATTTAAAAAAAAACCTCTGATTTTTGACCAAAATAGAACATTTTTTTAATAAATTTTAGCAAAATTTGGAAGATTTGCTACATGAATAATCTTGGGGTGTACCTTTTTGTGTCTGAACAAGAACTCTTTCACCCCTGCAAAATTGTCTTGCCCCTGCTCGCCCCCTCAACTGAAAATTTCAAGCTTGTTTAAGTTAGAAACATGCTTCTCTATCTTGGTAACATATTTTAAAATATGCTCCCAGAGCATTCTATTATAGTATATGGCCTACTTTACCATTTACTTTGCGTTGTGTTTCTTGACCTAGTGTTGCCATGTCAGAAAGCCTTCTTTCCTGCCCATGGAGACTCATTTGTGTGTGTATGTAACTCTACGTACTGCGATCAAGTGGAAAACAGTGATACTAAAAACCTCACCAATGTATTTAATGTGTTCACATCAACAAAGACAGGTGATAGACTGACCAAAAGACAATATGGGTTTTCAACTGCCGCAAATAAATCAGGTTTGTTAAGGGGTCGCTTCAACCGGCGGTTGCCTGCCGGTTCAACCGGAATAAACAATAACCAACCGCCCAGAACCGGCAGACAACCGCCGGTTGAGTTTTGCCGCCCCTAAGTGTTTTCAAAATAATAATTATTGGACAGAGTAGAATAGATTTATCAATAACGAATAACAGCTTCTAGGTTTGCATGTGATGTCATAATAGACACATGACACCGTTTGACCACCAGCAGGCAACCATCAAATAGTCCCAGGAAGTTGGTAATGATCCACAAACTTACCAAATTGTTATTGATGATAAATAAGAAAAATGTTTAAAATCACATTCAGTTTAAATTTCAAGTCATGTTATAATGTAAATCAATAGTAACAGTCTATTTTGATGCCTGTTTTACATCACAAACTACTCTGCCCAAACAAAAAGGCAGCGAAAATTGTCTACGTATATAAAGCATATCACATTGTATAAACCCTCTATTGATGCCCCCATTATTGTGAGCCATATGATTCACATACTCGATACCATTTTACTGTACAGAACACTGTCTTTTTTAACTTTTTGTGTTGACTGTTTGCTATTATCTGGTTGCAGGCACGACAATGAAATGCAGTAAAAACTTCGCTTTTCTCAAATCATTTTCCGTTTGCATAGACACATTTGGTGCTGTGTTTTGGTATCGACCTGTTATATTGAATCACTAACCTAATACCCTGATGCACACATCAATTCATGGGTTTGCATTGAGTATAAATTCATGTTTACATGTTCCATTGCAATAAACTTTTGACATCTGCATGACTTTATTTTCTTACAGACCACAGCATAACATTTACAATAGACCCCTCTACAATGTTCCAACCCATCATGGGATTCGGCGGTGCGTTTACAGATGCAGCAACAATGAACATTCTTAGTTTGTCAACACCAGCCCAGGAAAATCTACTGAAAGCCTACTTCTCAACAGATGGTAAGACTTAAGAACATATACACAAAAATTGTTCTGCAAGATATGGTTCTTGAATCTACGATTTCTAGAGATGGGTATACCAAAGTGTGTCAATTAAGGGGTTTTCTCTGAGATGCAGTTGCTTACGACTGCGGGATAACGATTTTTTTCATAAATAGTAAAAAATCAAAAAAATGGTTGCATCTGTTTTGCGTGCGCAAATTTCAATGCACACTGAACGCATGCTTTACTAACGCGTTTGGTTAATCACGCGCCGCATAACTGCGTAATATATATGCTGGGGAAGTTATGCAGACGCAGATATGCCATCAAAGTAATCAAATTTTATCAAACAAATGCCAGTTTTAGTTGTTTTTCTTGAAAACTAACACGGTGACCATATTTTTTTATTTCAGTATTTTGAAGTGCTCAAAAAGTGCTTTAACATATGTAAAAATTTAAAAAATAAATGGAGCATTTACTATTTTACAAGCATATAATGATCGGCGTTTGGAAGCTTTCCCTATACTTTGTATGGTAAATCAGGTGATTTTGGGGGAAAATATGTACTCTTTGAAATGCCTGTATCTCAAAAACGAGCACGTCGACCTATATTTTTATTTTAGATTCGTTATCAGCACAAATAAATCTACCAAATACAATGGAGGATTTGCATCTCTGAGAAAAACCCTTAAAGCAATACTATAACGTTTCAAAATTGAAGCACCCCCTGTCACCCATGAGTTTTGATTTTTTTTAGCTTATTGGGTTTGTTTTGGGTAGATATTATTATAATACCCTCCAAATGATTTATCTTAAACATGCTTGCTTTTTCTGATATGGCCATTTGTTGAATTAAATTCGGGATCCTGAATTTAATTCCACATGTATAAGTATTATAGGAGAGCATGTATGTGCTTTTTATCCATTTTTCAGTGGCATACAAATTTTTGACATAAACCATTTATGATCAAAATCTTAAAGTATTGCTTTAAGTCAATTTTATAAGCACCTATAATTCCATGTTACATCTATTTCATCTCTTTAGGCATACAATACAACATGGGGCGGATTCCAATGGCAAGCTGTGATTTTTCAACTCACTCCTATTCTTATGATGATTTTGAGAATGACTTTGCGCTTGCTAACTTCTCTTTAACAACAGAAGATACAAAATTAAAGGTGAGCAAATATAATTTTGCTTTTAGATAATATCAAGAGGAGTCTATTTGGCGATATGCTTGATCAATTATTCAACCAATTGTTGTACTTGTAGGAAACACATCCTCCAATATCCAAGACATTGTAAAAAATAGTGGAAGACTTAGTGTATAAATGTTTTGACTACTCTGAAGACTAGTCAGAAGTTACAGTGTCGACCTTTGTTATGAAAACTAATTTGCTTTCAAGTTTTCCGATGACTCAGAAGAAATTTAGTCTTTCCACATTGCAAAATCAATTTGTAACTCATAACCTACCAGTTATCTTGAGGATTTTTGGCCAATACTTTTGACTGTCCAATCTCTTGATCAACTTTAAAGTGAGATACCTGCAGGATTCCCGCATTGAAATTTTAATGGATACCAACACATGCGCTTGTTGTGGTTGTACACTCTTTTTGCCATTGAAGTACATTTGTAATCTCTTATTAAGGCTTTTGTCTTGTTGCACAATGAAGAATATGCCATCCAACACAAATCATGTTTTATTCTGTTATAGGTCTAACAGGTGGACCATGGCTCCAGTCTGATCTCTTTCATACAAGTAACCAAATTTTGTTGCTTTTCTTCAGATTCCAATAATATTGCGAGCTATGGCCATGAGTAAGAAGCCTATCAAGTTATTTGGAAGTCCCTGGTCTGCCCCAGGGTGGATGAAGGACAGCAAGAAGATGAAAGGAAAAGGCCATCTAATTGGTGAAGCTGGAGATCAATACCATAAAACATGGGCGCAATATTTTGTCAGGTAATTATATCCATTTTAATACATCATCTGAAAGCTAAATTTAGTTGGTGCTAACCAGTACAGGCATTTTGGATGCTATGTGAAGGAAAGACAATTCATCAAGACAAATGGTTCATATACCCATGCATTGCAATTTTCCTGCTGTAATAGAAGTTCTACTTAATCTCATTTCCAAATGATCTGGTTCCAAACAAATGATCATACCGATAAAGGCAGTAGCGGATCCAGGTTTGGTCAAGAGGGGGGGGCCCAACATTTGTTGACTCATCCGAGCTTTGGAAACGAAGCTCTCCATGACCAGGGTGTTGGGACGTTTCCACACCTATGTAAAGGACAGGGTGGGGTCGGGATAGGGGTGGGGTGTTTAGTGGTATTTTTTGCCATTATACCAAAGTTTTGTTTTGTGCCAGGGAAACACATTCAGCAATAGACAAACATAATGTATAGGCCATAGGGGGTGTTTGAGGGGGATGTGCCCCCTCAGGAATGAGAAAATGTTGGAATTTCAACACAAATTACACAATTTGGTGCATAGATTTTTGCTACTTGATGCTTCAAGTTAGCACTTTTCTGTCAAAATCTCGACAAGGTACTGCAGGTAACCACATTCAGCAATAGACAAGAATTATGTATAGGGGGTGTTTGAGGGGGATGTGCCCCCTCAGGAATGAGTAAATTTTGGCATTTTAAAACATAAATTACTCGATTTGGTGCATAGATTTTTGCTACTTGATGCTTCAAGTTAGCACTTTTCCGTCAAAATCTCGGCAAGGTACTCCAAGGAAACACATTCAGCAACAGACAAACATAATGTATAGGGGGTGTTTGAAGGGGATGTGCCCCCTCAGGAATGAGAAAATTTTGAAATTTCAAAACACAAATTACTCGATTTGGTGCATAGATTTTTTGCTACTTGATGCTTCAAGTTAACACTTTTCCGTCAAAATCTCGGCAAGGTACTCCAATGAAACACATTCAACAACAGACAAACATAATGTATAGGGGGTGTTTTAGGGGGATGTGCCCCCTCAGGAATAAGAAAATTTCGGAATTTCAAAACAAAAATTTCTCGATTTGGTGCATCGTGAGATTTTTGCTACTTGATGCTTCAAAATAGCACTTTTCCGTCAAAATATCGGCAAGATACTAAAAGGAAACACATTCAGCAAAGGCAATAGACAACGTTTTTTCTCTTTTCCTTTCCCCTTTCTCTTCTTCCCTCTTCCCCTTTTTCTTTATTTTTCTCTTCTCCCTTCCCTTTTCTCTTCCGTCCTTTTCCTTCTGTTTCTCTTTTCCTTCCCCTCTTCCCTCATATTTCCACGCTTTCCTCTTTCCCTATTTTTTCTTTCTCTCTCTGCTTCCTCCCTTTCCTTCCCTGGGCCTTCTTCAGAGAGCTCATTTTCAGAGCGATTTCCTTGTTGAAACAGGATGAAAAAAGTAAATTTCAATTTTTTGATGCATAAAAAATTTCCAACTTTCCCTTCATTGTCACATTCGTCGGGGTTCTTGTATGTCGAGCACCAGAAGGCTTTGTTTTGGGTGTGCCTTGGCCAAAAGCTAGGCAACTTTTGTCTTTGCCCTTCCATCTCTTTTCGTCCGCTTTTTTTCCTTTCCTATTTTTTCTTTCCTTTCCTTTCTTTTCTTCTCCTTCTATTTTTTTGGGGAGGGGGGGGGAGGCCTGGGCCCCTCGGGCCCCCCCCCCCCTATGGATCCGCCATTGAATGGTACCATCAATCACATGCATCAACACATAGACATAAGTGCACACAAAAATCAGACCATGTTTTCCCTTGTTTTGTTTTCAAATGCAAAATGTATAACAGGGATCACTTCCTGGACGATTGTGAGACTCTTTTCCAAAACACAGGCATAATAATGCTTATCTTTACTTAATTTGGGTTCAAGAGTAATAAGTACACAATGGCAATTATTATCCATAGGCTTAAGGTGAGGTAAAAATTCCCACTCGGTATGTTTGGAACAAGTGGCTTAAAGGGTCCTTTACAATGTGCGATCTGCATAAATTATGACGTGTCATTTCCACAGTGTATACACCTGTTCATCAATTCATTGGGTGAATTGAGGATCAATAATTACATTTTTCATTTTGTTTCAGATTTTTACAGGAATACTCCAAACAAGGCATTGACATTTGGGGTCTCACAGTGCAAAATGAACCAAATGCAGGCTATGATCCATGGTTACCGACATACGGATGGCAAGCAATGCATTTTACATCAGGAATGGAAAGAGATTTCATCAAAATGGATCTAGGACCGACTCTCACAAAGGCTGGCTATAGCAATGTGACTCTGATGATATTTGATGACGATCGGTGGTTGTTACCATCATGGGTTGATCCGGTATGTTTCTATCTCTATAAATCTGATCACTTTTGTTCCGCAACAGATCTATATAAGATTTAGCACATGTGTTGCAACCTAGATATAGAAATAGATTCTATGCAGGCGAATCCCATTGGCCCTAATTCAAAAAATAAGAATACATGCCTATTAACTTAACAAGGCAAAATCTGCCATCCTTACCATCATAATAGTTATCAACATCCTAACAGACCCTAAATATAACAACAATAAAAAAATTGTGATATTTGAATTTTGTTTTGCATATAATGTAGCAACCCTTACCATACAATATGCCTAATTAAGCAATATTCAAGCAATATCCTTAGCAATATCAAAAAATATTGCTAATTATTTTCCTAACTAGCAATATATTGCTTAAATGATAGCAATATCTTTACTTTAACAATATTGTTAGCAATTCTGTTAACAATATCAATGGGTTAGCAATACTGTGAGCAGTGCGATTAACAATATCAAGGGGTTCGCAATATTGTTAGCAGTTTGGTTAACAATATAAAGGGAACGTTATTTAGTTAGCAATATGGAACATGCACATCAGCAATATTGTTAGCAGTTAAGTTAACAATATCAAGGGTGGCATGTGTTAGCAATACAGTGAATGCAGGAGGACTCCTTTTCTTTTGCTCTGTTCTCAACTTATTTGTCCTCTTTTTACTCGTTTTTTAAGACAAATAACCTTATACAGTGTTGTCTTATGTTGTTATACGACCATCTACTCATTTGCTGAATCTGGACTTTGCAAATTTTTGGAGGATTTTAATGCCATTTTTCAGTGGCCAAATCGTCCACTTGAGGTGCAAAATTCTGCAGCCTTACAGAAATGCATAGGGTAAGCTTATACAACTTAATAAGCCTCGAAAGTGTTTGGAAGTAGCCTAGCCAAGGTATAATCCATGCACAATGGCTTAAAAAATGTTTCAGAGGAATATATTTTGCATGTTTTGAAGCCCAAATCCATTCATTTTAAACCAAAAAATCTTGAGTGAAATTCATCAAAAGCAATAATCAATATATTGCTAATACCAGCAACATGCTAGCAATATATGACTAACAATATATGCCTACCAGTATATTGCTAACAATAGCAATATATTGCTAAGATATTGCTCTACTATTGCTAAGATATTGCTCTAATATTGCTAAGATATGCCTCAAATATTGCTTATTAAGCATATTGATATTGCTAATAAGCAATATATATTAAGGCATATATGCCTAATTCTATTGATAAGCATATTGCTTAAATATGGTTAATTTTTCTGGTAAGGGAAATCTCAATTTTACTCTTCAACATTTCTCTTTCTGTGTAGATCTTGAATGACAAAGAAGCAGAAAAATATGTATCCGGCATTGGAATCCATTGGTATCAGGGGAGTGATTTTACTGTCATGGAAAAAACGTACAAAAATCATCCCACTAAATTTATTCTTGCTACCGAGGCATGCAATGGTTATGAACTGTTCCACAATGCTGTCAATCTAGGTGACTGGGGTCGTGGAGAACTGTACAGCAATGATATTATAGAGGTATGTCAATTGATTAGATCTGATTCTACACAGGTTTATAACGGACCGCTTTAAAACTCCTGTTCGGAACAGTCAGTTTTTCAAAACCATACAAACAGACCACACGTAACTGGCGGTTCTGGGCGGTCAACTGCTAGTCAAGTTTTTAAGTGCTCCCTAACACTATTACATGGGCTATACCTTTCAGCCATGGGCATATGACTCCAGAGGGTCTTCGAATATTGAAACTGTTGAAAACTTTTTATGTAAATTGTTTGCAACATGAAATATAAGATTAAGAAAAAATCACACAAATTCTAGATGTATCATCTATGTAGCGATCCATTGAGCGGGTGTTAACATTATGTGTAGACATGTGTATCAGTCTTACAACAAAATTATGCACACTTGATTAGTGTGATGGTTGGCCAAATGGCCTGAACAACAGGAAGCGAGGGAGCCCTCATTTGGCAACTTGGTGAATCAAGTCTATATTGTAAGCATCATTGCACAGATTACCCCAACACAACTCAACACCATGTCAAACTTTAAAAGCAATCTACTATAGTCATCGTCATCAAATTTTGACATCTCATTGCATGGCTTTCATCAACAGGATTTGAACAACTGGGTTGCTGGATGGGTTGATTGGAATCTGGCTTTAAATCTCCAAGGAGGACCAAACTGGGTAGGAAACTATGTTGATAGCCCTATCATAGTCAATGCATCAAAGGGTGTCTTTTACAAACAACCTATGTATTATCATCTGGGACATTTCAGGTGAGTCACACCTTCAACAAGATATTGAAAATGAGGTGAGAACAGACATTTCAAATAAGATGATAAGACACTGTGACATTTCTATATTATGTATTGACATAGATATCATGACGTCATAGTGATGTCATACAACTTTCCGTGGCACTGTCTTATTTTGGCATATATATAGATAGGATATAAAATCATATTGTTTAGGCTTTCACCATGGAAACCCAACTTGGCCTTGGTACAGAGTAAGCTGAAGGAAACTAATCTTCGACTGGACTGCAAGATGTTTTCCAATTCAGATTCAACTTAAAGATATAATGGTGTCGGGGTACTGAAAAGAAAATCCAAGGAGGCAAGAGACTGTGCAACAAAAAGTACTTAATAGAATGTAGGAGGGTCATTCACAAAGTTCTACCTGTTGCATCATAACTTATGTTCTATTAAAGGTAGCTACTTGAAAAGTGACAAAAATATAGTTAAGAATGTCACCTACACATGGTGCAACCATCATATCAATATCTTATCTAGATTTCTGTAGGGGACTTGAAAACCACAGTTAGTTTCGGTACACCAGAAACGGTAAAATACCTAATGACATTACACCTGACATTATGTGTACAGCTTATGTATGAACAACCATCTGTATACTCAAAACTTATGTAAGTTACAAAACAAATTTGAAATGAAAGTGTACCTAACAGTCCAACACGTCATTATTCTCTGATAAAGTAAACTTGTTACAGATAGAAATTATCCAGAATCCTAATATTTGAAAGGATGTCTCGTACCCTTTCAGGTTACGAATATCAGCATATTGTGTTTCTATGTAGCGTGACTTTTCAAAGTGAGTTTTTATGTAAAACACAGCAGTTAAAGCTACTGCACCACATTTTACAGTCATAAAATTAAATTTGGTTCCCTTGGTATCTACCATGAAAGTATTTTAAAGATAAAGCTTCATAATGGTACCATTTTACAACTTGTTTTATTAATGTTAATTTTTTCGTAAACTGTGTCTTTTGTGATTTTGATTTTATTGCTGCAGGGGCTATTTGTTACTATCATTGTTGTGCTTGTGAATGACCATTATTTTCATAGTGCAGCGGCGGGCGTCACGTGACCTGCTCAGCCTATTGTGTTATTCTATTCATTAAACAGAAATCGGTGGTCCGGAAAGTTTTGATTTTGATATTTTTGAACACGGATTCTGGTAAAATAATATCTGAAGCATCTGGATTTCATTTTTGCAAGATTTTCATTGAAGGGTTTGGAAATTATGGGTTAATTAACATGAAATTTGCATAATTTTCAACCAAAAACGGCAAAAGAAATATTTCACTATAACCAAACAACTAAACAAGCTATAATTTTGATTTCTTTTGTAGATTCAAGGTTAAGATTTATATTTTTGATTTTACATTGTAACAACTTGATCATACGGTTGATTTATATGAAATTTTTATAAAATTGTGCCAAATTTGTAAAAAATATAGACAATTTCATTTGTTTTCTAAGACCAACGCTTCGTTGCTGGTTCTTTGAAGCAAAAAGTACTTGAAATCTTTTGCCATGTATGTTTTCTTTACATGTGCCAAATATTTTTTGTCTGACTTTCATAGTTTGAAAAATATAGGCAATTTAAAAATGGAGTGCAAAATCCTATAACTCGCGATGTGCAACTATATGTAATACGGTATACACATACGGTAGTAAACGTATTCATTACATACACATGTACTAGCCTACATGTATAGTTGGTACACAGATTCATGATAATCCGCTATGGAATTTGTTCAATACTTTTTAAAACAATTCGGAAAATATAATCAAAACTGTCAAGAACTTTGAAAATTGAATAAAACACAAAATATCATAATAACTTGATTCCTGTTCGGTTTGAAAAATGCCGCTCTCATCGAATTTCAAAATCGGGTCGATGGAAACTAAGCAGTCTCCGTCTAAGTTTCCCATGTTTTTAATAAATAAAAACAGAATGCGTACATTACACGAACAGTGGCGGCGAAAGATTAAAATTGTAGAGGGGTCGGCTAATTTGTTCAATCATTTTTTTACCACGAAATTGCCGGAGGAAATTTTAAACAGTGGACATTCACTCGCTGAGTGTGAATGTCACTCTTTTTTGAGTGAACATTTAGTAGTACTAGAACGGTAAAAATTGTGAAATATTGACTCAAAAATGAGTGACGTTCACTTCAGCGAGTGAATTTCCATTCTTTAAAGAGTTAAACTGAGGACAATTCATTTTTGAGTGGTGTTCACTCTCACTCTATCACTCTTTTTGGAGTGAAAGTTCAGTCAATTCTCTCTTTTTTTCGAATGGATCGACTAGCGCATTTAGCTGTTTTTGAGTGGTTTACACTTTTTTTTGAGTGAGTTTGGATTCACTCGTTTTCCACTCTTTTTACATTTAGAGCGTAATACCGTCATAATCGTAATAAAATACACATTTGTCAGACATTGTCGAAAGATACTTAATACTTTAATATAGACTTTTATTGGAAACATTAGCAATAAAATCATATAAGTATCTACAATACCTGTTGCAAGTTAAA
>JXSR01S015718.1:50268-65696 GCA_000969725.1 Ophiothrix spiculata
CTGATGAAATCCTGTGGATGCAGGATGAAATATCAAGTATGTCATCATTTCTTGTTTGAGAGAACTGTTTAAACTCAATACAACAAACATTTTGAAATTTTGAAATCGATCGTATAATATTAATTACGCGTCATAACAGGATTTCCATGATGTGCATGCTGCAATATTAATGAATAATGGAGCGTTAATTCAAAATCATAGCGTCTTCGAATTTGTTGCGTAACCTTGTTATTTTTCATGTTTTCATTACAAAACTAATAGAGATGGTAGAAAATAGTCTAGAAAATATATTTATATAAAAATACGTAATATTTCAACTATTGCTTAGCCATGAAGTGAAACGAAAGTTGGTCAAAATGCCAAAAAAATGTAAAATTTGTATTCGCCGCTACTTTTGTATACAAAACCAATGTAATTTTCTCTCATTTGGAACTCATGAATATAACCTATACCTTCAAGACTTAAACCAAAAAAGAATTTTTAAAATAGCTACATTTGTTTTGAAGTTATGCCTGATAGAAATAAGCTTTATTAGGCACGCATTTTTATGCAAATTTCATTTTAATTAGTCTATTATTCAAAAATCACTCATGCAAAACCTTGCAAAAATCAGATCCAGGTACCTCAGACTATTGTTATTGACGTCCAATACAAGAAATTGGGGAAAAATGAAATTTTTGGAACTCAAAAACTAAAGGGTTTTTTCGGGGTTGGCCGCTACACTATCAGTTTGGGTCAGTTTTTTTAACATCTCGCATAGTTGTTTGTTCATTCTTATGTTTTGTAAAATTTTCACTGTATAGCAATACTACATGGCTATATTATGTCCTTTTCAAGTCACTGTACTTGAGCCACTTTTAAAAATGTTGCACATATTTTGACCGTTTCCGGTGTACCGAAACTTACTGTGGTTTTCAGGTCATCTACAAAAATCTAGAAAAGGTGTTCTTAACTATATTTTTGCCAATTTTCAAGTAGATACCTTTATTAAAACAAAATTTATGACACAACTTAACAGGTAGAACTTTTTGAATGAACCTCGTAGTATTATGATTCTTGCTCACTCATGATAACTAAAATAAGATATTTCTATTTCAGCAAATTTGTTGAAAATGGATCAATGAGAATTGCCTACCAAACTGATAAATCCACATCACTGAAGACTTTCATTGCACAAAGGACAGATTCTTCGTATGTAGCAGTATTTTTGAATAAGTAAGAAGTTTGTATGTTTTCATTAATGATAAGTCACATTTTCAGATTTGCTAAATTTTGCTGTTATTTAATTAACTTTTAAACTGTTTGGGTTAAGAAAATACACGATTTTATTCATCTAATTTTGAGTACTGGAGTGAGATCAAAATAATGAATAATCTCCATAACTCCTACACTGAATTTTTTCAGCAAGGGTGACAAATCATAATTAGTTTGATTATAAAGGATCTACGACCCAAAAAGGAAATCGCTAAAAATAAAAACCCATTTTTAAAATCATTTTTGGGGAGAAGCAAAACATCCAAAATGTGAAGTATGTTACCCAATTTTTACTCATTTATATTATACATACAATGTTTTATTCAATATTTCAGAGGTGATGCTCCAATTGACATACACATAGGAGACCCTAGTGACCCATCTCGAGGTTTCATCAATGCACAAGTTCCAGCACGGTCTATTCAAACCTACCATTGGATGCCTAGCAAATCTAGAATGACAAACACTCAACAGGGCAGTGGAAGAATTTGGAAGAAATTTAACACATTTTTTCAGCTCATTAAGAACTTTTTCAAAATGTGTATATCTGGATGATAGGTGATGAAGTATTGCACCTTCTAATGAACACCTTCTAATCAGATGCCCTCTTCTATTTAATGAGAAACAATGAGCTCTATCAGGTGCCTGTTATAGTCTATGAGAAAGCATAAATTTTAACAAGTGTCTCCCTTCTAACCAATAAAAAGCATGAACTTGAAGGGTAATATTGCAAGACCATTGCAGACATAGAAAGATCTTGTAAGCTTCTCTTTTGTATGATGCAAGCTAATTACATAGCATTCTACATGAGTATGTTTGGTAATAGTCAAAACTACATAACCAAAGTTTTACAAAAACATTTACATAGAGTAATTTATTTCATCCATCAATTATATAATCTGTATAATACACAAAACAATTTTATGAGTTACTATTCAACAATATCAACATCTTATAAAATATTTATTTATTAAAGATGAGTTTTTGGTAGAAATTTGTAACACAACACAACACTTGTGTAAAAACTTGTACTGATATCTTTACTCACAATCCAATGGTTGGACTTATAGGTGACTTAATATTAACCTAAGACTTTCAATATCTTATAAATCATTATTAAAAGATTACTTTTTGGTAAAACATTTGTAATATAAAATCCTTGTCAATTTGCAAAAAAACTTGAAGTGATACTGTTATTTCTTGATCCTGATCTCTGCCAAATATGTACAGTTTGAAGACAGCTCGCTAATCTGACTGTGTTTGTTTATATATTAGCATATAGATACCCCTATGTTTATAAACACAACCTGCTTCACAATGAAATGATATAAGGTTTATATCATCATTTTTCATTTTGCTTATGGTCAATCAATCTACAATTTTCTCTGTACGCAATAGATAAGAATAAGCAGGCTGAGATTTGGTTGTGTGGCATTGTAACTATGAATATGAAATATACCTTTGATGAAAAAAGGTCTAATACATTTTGTAAAAGCATCGGAGTGACACTAAGCTAATATATAAACAATCACAGTACTGTGAAGATTTAGTTACCTTGATTACTGCTGCGGTGGGGATTTCAACTTATATTCACCGTTAAAATACATGATATAAACACAAAATAAGCTATGTTGATGAATTTAAACTGATACTCAAAGCAAAATATTGCTCACCTTTGAGAGCTTTCGGAATGTTGCACTATTCCCTGTTCACTCAAATGTTAGACTGGTGAAATGCCGCTAGTTATTGATCAGAGACATTGGTCAAAACAGGACATGAAATAGATTGGGACAATGTCAAGATTTTGGAGAAAGAAACAGATTGGTTTCGCAGAGGAGTAAAGGAGGCCATTTGCATCAGGATTCACCACAGTAACCTGAACCGGAACCAGGGCAGGCATAAACTTTCTGGGATGTATACATCGTTATTGCGCCAGAGACAATCATGTGACCAATGTCTCTGATCAATAACTAGCGGCATTTCACCAGTCTAACATTTGAGTGAACATGGAATAGTGCTACATTCCGAAAGCTCTCAAAGGTGAGCAATATTTTGCTTTGAGTATCAGTTTAAATTCATCAACATGTCATTACCAAAGCAGCTAAGTTTGCATCACCGACAAAATAAGCTATATTACATAATCACACACTGCTGTGTAAAATACACATATGAATCAGAACCCTTTTGGAAGTACATCCAGAAAGAAACCTACTATGTAAAATACTCTTTAAAGTAACCTTAGAATCTGATATTTCTTACTGTTTAAGTTTCTCATATCAATTCTCATGAATTTAGGCCTCCTCCCATAGTATCCCAAGTACTAGTGGCATAACCAGAGAATGGGGCTAATGGCCACAATCTCAAAATTTCATAAATTTGCACCACTGTAGTATAGTTTCATTCAAGGTTAGTAGAGTAATTGTTGTTAGATTTTGAATGGTATTTTGTTTCATAACAATTTCAATCAATTTGTAAAGTGGTAAAAATCGAAGGTTAAATTATATCATATCAGGTTTGATAGACAATTTTCCTATTCACGTTGAAAGTACTGTATATCAGGGAACTTTTGCGCAATCGACCATATTAATACATTGTGCGCACAACGTCATATGCGCAAAACGTAAAATATGGTCGGTTGCGCAAAAGCAGTGGCGTAGCCAGGACGGGGCAGGGGGAGCAGACTGCCCCCTGACAAAAAATCTAGCGGGAAATCGGGACGGCAAGTGGGAAAAATCAGAAAGGACGAGAAAAATGAGAGAGCAGCTGCTAGACAGGAAACATGGGGAAAAGCAAAAAATCATGTAAAGAGATGTGCAGAAAACGCTTAAAACTTTTATTTTGCTTGTCAGTTTTTAAAATCGACTTGAATTTATTTTGGATGTACAAAAATGGATTAGTTGCCGTGAAAAATTTGGAAGAAATGTGCAAACGCCGGCGGAAATTCAAGAAAAAAATCGGGACGAAATGTCTTCCCCCCCCTGACCAAAAAGTCTGGCTACGCCACTGCGTAAAACTTCCCGTATTTGCGGTACTTTCAAGATGCATTATGGGACATACGAAAGAGGTCTATTCAGTATCAAGCTTGATGAGATATTTAGGCAAAATATGTTGCCTGTATGCTTGTGAGACCATATGGAAAGGTTGTTGCATTTGCGTATTTGTCCCTGTGTATGCTTAAAAATGGCTAAAATAGTGAGCTGTTTACATGTAAGCACAACGTTCATTCACTGTGGCAAATTGATTTAATGCCAAAACCTAACAAAAAATTTCTAAATGATTTTCTTCCTCGCCACTTTTTCTTGTCAGTTTTAAGGACACACATCACTAAATAAAGGCATTTGGCCCGTACAGAGCAATGCGGAAGCAGATGTTTGGTTGCCCTCTCAAAAGTAAAAGCTTGAAAACTGGCGGGAACTAGGTTTTTTGATCAAATTTCTTTTGAATCATGTTCTGTGGTTCAAATGTAGTCAGGCTGGTTAAAGATTACAATAATTTTGCTGTTTTTGAAAATTTGAGAGTAGATTTTCAGTGTTTAGAGAAATTTTGTTGCGAGTAGGAGAAAATGAAATTTTGAGCATATCCTATGTTCGAGGCGACCTAGCAAAAAATTATCAAGGTTACCCTATACATTTTTCACTTTGTGGGCTCATCTAGATCATAAACTCAAAATAAACCCCAGAGTTGAAGCAACCAGTCGCTTTATAGCCAAGATATCTGCCATGATCTGGGGGTTGTTTTGCATAGGAATGAATAGGCGATCTATTCGTGGTGTGTGTTCTGAAAGCTACTTTGTACCTTTTCTCACATGTCAGTTGTACTTAAATTTGTTGCATTATCAATACTGAAGGCCTGGCTATACTACTGGCGCGTTATAAATCCTGTTATTATTATTATTATTATTACTACTGTTAAGTACTGCCATGAGAAATCCCATTGTGTGAAACAGTTTGTAGCCCTGTAAAATCTCATTTTACAACACTTTCATTATACAGGGTGGACCAATAAAAGCGTTATTGAAGTTCAATGTCACGTAACTTGAAATTGGAAGATATTATGAGAATAATATTTATATATTCATAAACAATGGTATCTTGTCCATGTATGGTGAAAATTTCATTTCAAACAAAGCTTGCATTGCAAAGTTATTGACATTCGCGCAAAAACCACTGAATTCCACTTTGTCCACGGCCGGGAATACTTAAATGGTTTACTAGAATCATAATTAGGTTTACAATCAGCATGGATTTTATTTCTTTATGACGTTGATACTTAACATCATCGTATTAAAGGTGCATATCATTGACTGCGGGTACTATTAACATGCATTCATGCATCACAATAACATAAGTATGATGTACTTCCATAATAATCTAAAGAATTTATTGGGCGCGTAGTTCAAATCGGCAAAGGCAGTGCATGAATTTGGTCGTTTTCATTTATAACGTTAGTTTGTAAGGCGGTAAGAGGAGGAAGTTCACAGGTTGCGAGAGGACATTTATTGCTGAACTGGTAGCTACGCGGCCGGCTAAGCTAATTCTGTAAATAGTCTGTGTAGATGATACACGTGCATTAGGAATTACTTTCCTATTGCACGTATCTACAAAGACTATTTACAGAGTATGAACAAAGTTTCACCCCTCTGTTTTGAACAGGGATAAAGAAAATAGCAGGATCTTGAACAAGGAGATCTGTGCTGCTGCTGTAAATGCAGAATCTTCCTAAGATGAGTTCTCGACGCAAGTTCCTTCATCACATTCTTTACTCTAATCAGTAACGCAAAACCAATCAGCTAATTAAGACAGATAGTATAACCAATGCTCATTATATGTGCACCCATGTAAACTTGCCCTGTGGAGAAACCTGATTTTGACTCTTTTTGCGCAAATGGCAATAAATTCATAATGCAAGCTTTGTTTGACATGAAATTTACACCATACAAGGATTAGCTATCATAGTTTATGAATATATAAAAATTATTCTTAAATTATTTTCCAATTTTAAGTTACGTGATATTAAACTTCAATAACGCTTTTATTGGTCCACCCTGTATGTATCTTCAATGTCCATGTTTACATCCAAGATTTCATGTTTTACAGCACTCGAACAAACAATCATTTTATAGTCAAAGTAATATACATTATACATTCTTGTCAATGAACACATTAAATATATAAAACAATTATTTAAAAATTAAAGTACTGATAGAAATTATAAATATAAAGTTATGAAATCTTTGGTGTATCATACTGACACACAGATAATGTTTGTACTGTATCACACATACCCACAATTATAACAAGGAGACTCCAAACTCTCTAGGATGTCCCACTTTTAAGTCCTTTGCAAAAAACATGCATCATTCCCAAAGAACTTAAAATAGAGAAGCAATGTTCACCGCTATATGCTCATGAAGCAGTGTTATTGCAGCTCCAGATATGTTCGGAGATTGGCCCAATATTCAGGTAGATCGCATAAATCTTCACTTGTTGCATATACAACGTGTGCATTTGTTTCAAACGCACACTAGTACTGTGCCTGCACTTCAAGCAATATCTATCATGAATTTTTCTGATCAAGGTACGCCAATTTCCGCTAATCTGTTGCAAAGACACTCAAAGTGTAGCACGCAGAGCTGTAAAATGCCAAAGGTACAATAACTTATCCCCATGAGCGACAATCAAAGATGGTCGCAATCCAATAGGATTTACACTGCACTCAAATCAAAACGGTGGCAAGCACCGCTTTTCCTTTATGATTTCTTTGATCATTTCACATCTGTTGCCATCAACATCAGTGTAATTTTTTAACACACAGCCACTACATTTTATACATAGTAAGGTTGAACCGATGTACCTTTTCTTTACCGATCCGATATGCCGATGTTTTATATCTGTCACTTTGCCGATCCGATATTTGTTACCGATGTTTTATTGCTTTGGTTGTAGCCAGGAAATTTTGAGTACGGGTTGGGGAGTCTGAGGATGTGCTGGGTTCCCCCCCCCCCTCAATTTTGTACAAATTTTAAAATTTGACCCTAAAATCACGCTATTTTGTGCATCAAATATTGCTCACTTTTATACATTACACTATCATGGTTGGCGCCATTTTTAATAATTTTTATGTGTGTTTGAAATTTTTTTTTTTTTGCGAGGAAGAAAAATCTAATAAAATTGCCTAAACTTGTTAAAATCAACACACTTAATTATAGTTATGATTAATGAATCCCAGCATTTTCATAGTTTTCTACAGATTTTTCTTTTTGAGCAAGTTTAATAGAAATTTAAGACTTCGTTTCTATAAATAAGTATGATGTACTTCCATAATAATCTAAAGAATTTATTGGGCGCGTAGTTCAAATCGGCAAAGGCAGTGCATGAATTTGGTCGTTTTCATTTATAACGTTAGTTTGTAAGGCGGTAAGAGGAGGAAGTTCACAGGTTGCGAGAGGACATTTATTGCTGAACTGGTAGCTACGCGGCCGGCTAAGCTAATTCTGTAAATAGTCTGTATAGATGATACACGTGCATTAGGAATTACTTTCCTATTGCACGTATCTACAAAGACTATTTACAGAGTATGAACAATTTTGAGCACTTAATTATAGTTATGATTAATGAATCCCAGCATTTTCATAGTTTTCTACAGATTTTTCTTTTTGAGCAAGTTTAATAGAAATTTAAGACTTCGTTTCAATAAATAAGTATGATGTACTTCCATAATAATCTAAAGAATTTATTGGGCGCGTAGTTCAAATCGGCAAAGGCAGTGCATGAATTTGGTCGTTTTCATTTATAACGTTAGTTTGTAAGGCGGTAAGAGGAGGAAGTTCACAGGTTGCGAGAGGACATTTATTGCTGAACTGGTAGCTACGCGGCCGGCTAAGCTAATTCTGTAAATAGTCTGTATAGATGATACACGTGCATTAGGAATTACTTTCCTATTGCACGTATCTACAAAGACTATTTACAGAGTATGAACAATTTTGAGCACTTAATTATAGTTATGATTAATGAATCCCAGCATTTTCATAGTTTTCTACAGATTTTTCTTTTTGAGCAAGTTTAATAGAAATTTAAGACTTCGTTTCAATAAATAATTTTGATGTTTTTTACCCATAATGCATTGCACAGATCTCGTAGCATGCGCTGTGTCAGGGATTTCCCCGGAACTCCCAATAATACATGTACGTCATGCATAAATTATTATAATGCCGAGTGAAACATTGGAGGTTACCGTGCGTGTTTTAATGTCAAATATTGGGAATAATCATAATATATAAAGTGATTTTTGTGCCATTTGACGTTTATACCTTGTAATAAATTTAAATGATTTATGAAAGGTTGATTTCATCTTTAATATACGTCAGAAATGTCAGATTATTGTATGTCTTGTATTTACGCGGCGTTTTATGATTCTACATAAATAGACAAGTAAGCTTATAGTCAAGTTTAGCGGACCATTTGAACATCGGTAAATTTCATCGGCAAAGACAGGTGATTTTACCGATCCGATGTTTTGCCGATATAGTGTAATATCGGCCCGATACGATGTCCGATACGATGCATCGGTTCAACCTTAATACATAGTATCTTTTACCATGTCATTTATCAATGTATGCATAAAGTAAGTTCTTATTGTTGTTTCAAATAATTCTCGGACCGAAAATGTAGAGCCTTGCGTAACACAACTGCGTATGCATTTTACGCAAGTACTCAACGCTTTTCAGGCACGCGCGATGTCGCAGCACTGAGGATTACTGATTGGAAACGGTATTGCGTACTTCCCGGTGTCCCGTTCTTGTAACAACTTGTGGATACGCAGAGGCTGCGTTCAGAAATCATGTTCATGTCCAAAATTTATTTGAAACAATAATAGACAGTTTTGGTACTCAAACACAATCACATGGTCTCCATGAAAATTTCAAAATGGCGACAAAGTTTTGGATCTCCTTCTAATATCTGTGCACTTACATCACAATTCTATATTTCATATTCAAATTAATTTAATTTTCATAATATACACATTAATTCAGCTCAATTCAATTCAAATCAAATTCATTTTCCATCCAACAACAAAACATGACACAAGATGGAGGATGCAAAATGAAAAGACAAAAAGTGAAATGGTCCAAGATGTATTAGAATTTGCCTATTCATAGCATGAGAGTAAAGCTGGTGGTTTCTGTAATGGTGGTCCTACGACGAGTATGACATCAAAATTGTCAAGTGCATAAACTCAACCTGGTCGCATCTGGAAAATTTTATGGCAAGCACAACAAGGTGATATATCGATTACCCTGTCATGACGGTTGCAAGGACACATTGTTTTGAGGTAAAATAGCTTCAACTGTTCTTGCAACAGACCATCGCAGCAATATGCAAATGTGTCATGCTACATTACAACAACTCGAAAATTTGCAAATGCTTTTTAGTCTGCCGCAGCTACAAGCTACAATGCGACACCTACTCTGAAACCACCTTTAATTATGCATTTGTTCTGTCCTGTTAAATCTAACATACACATTATTCCATTGAAAATATAAGCCAATAGAATATTGGGTATCATACCAAATCTTCTCATTTGCGCTTACTCTTGATATTCAATGCATCATATGGATTGAATTTGCCATACAAGTAAAACGCAGCATGTCAAATTTCACTTCTTGAAATACCAGTAAAGTTGAACAAAAATTCTGCAGATAGTAAACACTGCCACTCAAAACTTAAGTCTAACTATTTTGTTCACAAAATCAATTATATAAAAACATATAAAAATGCTGAAACATCTCATCACTTTCGATGGGATAGTAGTTAAAAGTACCAGATAATTTTTGTTCTCCAAATAACAAACATGTCCAAAACTTTCATAATGCTTTAAAAAGAAATACTGTTAAACTATTTTATTATGATTATTTTATGTGCCTCTCACCACTAATGACTTGTATTCATACATTCCGTGTGTCACCTAGCCAATCAGAACGCAAGAATATAAAGTAGGCGGAGTGCAGTGGATTTTCGCAATGCACTGCGCTTGTTGCGTTCCGATTTGCGTGATGGGCGTTTAGTGTGTATGAATGTTTCATTGTTTTTTTTGTGGGTTTTGATGGTCATATCAAAGGCCTTATTTCTTTTCACAAAAGATACAATATTATTTTTCTGTCGTGTATGAATTAGATTAATTTTTAAATTCCATTATGCTTGTAAAATGAGACAAAATCAATGCACTTGCGGTAAATTTTGATTGCTGTCCAATGCACTCAGGACAATTGGACACATAAAAATTGATCGCGCGTGCAATGATTTTGTCTCATTTCACTCGCGTACGAAATGCGCATTTATTAACCTATTATACATCCAAGACTTGTAAGGTGCACCCTTCGACACATAACCCTTACTCTCGCACGCTTAAATACAGTCTAAGTCCGAATACGTCATGAAAAAATTTCCGGTTCCCCTCGGATCCCCCTGGGATTCGAACCCATGACCCCCGCTATCCCGACCCAATGTCCAGCTATACCAAGCCACCGAGCACGGCCTGCCCGGGCAGCAATTTCCTGATCATCTATATTCGCCGTCTGTGACGTATTGGGACTTAGGCTAATTCTTGATTTCTTACTGTAGTACTTTGTAGTACGTAGGAGGGTAAGGGTTAAGCCTTTATAGGGCTTATCCAACCAAGACTAGGTCATAAATCAACCTTAGCTATTATAAGGTTTCCTGTTAATCAAAGACTAGGCTGAATATTAACGAAATTGTTTTTAAGGACTACCTACCTAAGACGAGGTTGCACATCAACCTGAGCCTTCATAGAATTGCACACCTAAGCTGAACAACAACCTAAGCCTTTACAAGGCTCATCTACCCAAGACAAGGTCATAAATCAACCTAAGCCTCTATTTCAAGGTTTCCTATGCCTTTATAAAAAATAACCCACCTAAGACAAAGCTGCACATTGACCTCTGCCTTTATAAGGCTTTTCCACCTAAGGCTAAAATATAATCAACCTAAGCCATTAAAAAGCTTACCCCTTAAGATTAACTAAGCATTTGTCCAACAAAACCTTTATAAGTATGAAGAGTGCCCACTTAATGAGTAGCTGTACAAAGAAATTTGACATAGTTATGAAATGCGGTGGTACATATCTATACAATGCTGGTTCTTCTTGATTGTCTCAATTCTGAATGGTAAAAGCCTAAAAATTCTCATGTTATATTAAGTTAAAAACCTGGTTATCAGGTAAAGCCAGAAAAATTGTATATGTGTGAAAAGACTATAAAAATCATGCCGGATTATCAGGTGAAAGTCACAGCATTCTTATATTACATTTTGTCAGGCAAAAGCTTGAAAATCTCCATATCAAGTAAAAGCTTAAAAGTTCTGATACCTGATAAAACCTATAAATTCTCATGACTAATAATAGTAATAGTCTGAAAATTCTTTCGCCTGATTATTAAGTAAAAGCCTTATATCAGGTGAAATCTTGAACATTCTCATGTCTCAGGGATTTCCATTTATGGAAGTTCAATTAATAGAGCACCTTACATGATGGTATTAACATATAAATTTCCAAATATCCTAATTGCACCCTAAAGAACTTCAGGGAGAGCTTTTGATAGAGCCCAAGCAAATTTCAAATGGATGTCCCTGATGTCTGATTATCAGGTAAAAGCCTGAAAATTCACATGACTGATTATTCATTTGACATCTGATTATCAGGTGAAAGATTGAATATTTTCATGCTTGCCTTGATTATATGGTAAAAGCCTGAACATTTTCATACCTTATTTTCATGGAATAAATAGCTAGAAAGTAGGTTTGACATTCACAAAAAGCCAAAGTTTGAAGTTTTAGCATCTAATAATACTGCCTAAATTTAAGCAAAAGCCTGAAAATACACCATCTGAATTATAATGTAAAGGTTTAGAATTAATATACATATGTACTTCACTTTAATATTGAAGCTTGAGAACTCTCATCTCTGAATAAATCATAAATATAGAGGAGAGTTACCACACTGCCTATACCACCAAGCCTAATGGCCTCCTCAGCCACTGGGCTCAATTTGTGACCGTCCACCCCAATACAGCCGTAAATTGTGACATTTTCCCTTTATTTAAATAATTGCAAAGACCATGCTATAGGGATTAAAATGACACCTCAATAAACTTCAATTGATTTCCAGAAGTCAAGTTATGGTCCGTCATATATTGTCAGGAAGTAAAATGTAAAACTGAGATAAATGCGTTCAAAGATCAGTAAGCTCTATATTTTCTGTTGATTGTCAGATATATTTCATATTTCTGATCATTTTCTTGAAATGAAACTTTACTAGTGCTGTGAAGCGAGCACAAGGATTGTGAATCTGACAAAATCGATTTTGGCAAATTCTGACCTTGACACTTATTTTCACCTGTAGCGCAAAATGAAGTTTGCTGCATTTACTGCTCGTTTGAAATGGACGGTCACAATTTGGGATATAAAGGTCCACTCTAGTCCCGCCAAATCAACTTGTGAGTGCAGTTAATGTATTTGATATATGATCATGTTGAGGGCGCTGTAACATTCTGAAAAACTGTGCCAGTGGAGTTTATAAGCTCTTACTTCAATTCTGTTCAGGTTCAATGGATATAAAAAAATATGCATTTTCTTTGAAACAATACCTTTCAAATGATACCAAACACATGCTATGAAATAAAAGCGCATTTTTATTAGGAGCCCCGCCAGATTTGAAAATGGGTCAAAATATGGAAAACTGTGTTGATATTTCCCATAGAGGTTCCCAATTTTTGGCATTATTAGGTTGAATTTCGATGTATGTTTTTCATCCATAACTTTGCCATTTGTTACTCATATGAAGTGATTGACCCCTAATTTTGAAGGTAATTTTAATACCTTTCAAGTCAAATTAAAATTTCACTAAACAAATAAAGTTGAAAATTTTGTGAATGTCCCTAGTGCAGAGATTTGGTCGTATATGGAGGCAAACCACAAAAATACAACTTCACACAAAAGAAACACATTACTTGCGCATTATAACAAAATGTGATGTATCATCGACAAAACTCCACATACCCGATTTGATCCCCATGACAGAGTAAAAAATGATATCTCCTCCCTAAATTTATTGAATAATCAGTGAAACAAAGGAATGCTACTTTCCGGTGTTTCTAACCGCCTCTCCAGATCCGCAATGATTTTAGGATTCCTTATCCTATGCCAGATGAATTCATTTCTGTCAAAAGGCTCTTTTGTTGTGGTTGTAAACACAAGGATTGTAAGGCACACACCATCTGCGTAGATTTCCCTTGACCTTCCAGCATGCTCTACACACAGAATTCCTTTGGGTCCTTTTTCAAGATCAATTCCTGTTTTGAATATTTCCTATAATGAAAAGACAAATGATTAATGATTTTAAAAACATTACAATTGTAAGACAAGCACTATCTGCGTGGATGGTGTGTCTTTAAAGATTGTTTCAGTTTCAGTTTTTATTTTTCCAGTAAGTCAACAAGAACAATTATAATGCAGTTACATTGGAGGGAAAACCTTGAAGAGCTATGCTCGTAAATTAAGGTCACCCGATAGTTACCAAAATATCATATCATAAAACTATATATCTTAGCTTACAGTGTGGAGAGTCCAACTACAAACAAGAGACAATAAAGACAGGAGAATGGAGTAGTGGACTGAAGACCGGACAGGACATTACAGCAATGGGCGAAGATTGTAACTGAGGATCATAAGGCAAACACCATTTGCATAGATTTCCCTTAAATCTATGGGTTAAGGTCAATAATTCTGAATTAAATGTCTCCTGTAAAGACATATAAATATGTGATGATAAAAAATACCATATCTATGTAAAACTAATGGGAAGTTTGCGTCATTATTGTTGGATATAGTAAGCCCCAGAAAAAAAGATTTGTCTCATAAACCGTTTGCAAAAAAAGCTATGTGTTATGCGATTAATTTTTTTTAAAAAGGGAAATTAGCTACGTGGTATGCGATACTCTCTTTTTTGAGAATTTTGATTACCCAACTTAAGTTTGTGAAATGCCCAGTTTCTAAGTACAATCTCCAACACCCCCCCCCCCCTGGTCGATCGCTAGATTACGCTTGATAAAAAAAGAGAGAGAGACCAGCAAGTAGCTCTACGTGCTAAATTAATTTTCATGTAGCAATGCACGCAGGTTTCTGAGACAAACCTTTTTTTTTGCCTAACTTGCATAAACAGTTAACATGTGCATGCATAGGCAGCCTAGCTAAAACTTGGAGATTCCGACTTGTTCAAATGATTCACGAGTCACAACATGTATATAAGTCTTAAATACATGTATCTAATTCATTCAGCAATTGTTTCAATTCCTCCATTCAATTCCTCCATGTGGTAACACTTCTTTATTTCATTTAGCCTGACAAGACAAACGTTAGAATTCAGAATATAAACATCAGCAAACCTACTCGGTCATGTAGAGTTTGTAAAAAGTGAATATAGCCTAGCAGTGATGTAGCATGAAGGCAATATACCATTTTTATTGTCAAATAATGCCCCGTTAAGATTTCAACCTGTTTCAGCTGTTGAATGCCATGTCAACTAATGACATGAATATTTTATGCAGTATATAATACCTAATATTATGTTTCAGACTTTGTTTTTGTGGTAAAACAGTAATCTTGAAACATCACAGGATGCCCATACTGTTCCAAGTCTCTAGATGTTTAAATCAAGTGATGCACACACAAACTACATTGTTTAGGTATCAGGTATGTGTCTACTCAATTAGTTTAACGTTTTCAAAATCAATCTTGATAAGTTCTTCTGACAAATACCCATACTTAATGAAGGCGTTCCTCAACAAGAAACTGGGTGTCAAAAATCTCAAGATAACAAGACTTGTGTATTTCACGTTGATATTCATCCATGCTCCTGTGAACACCAATTCCTCTTGTAAAATTCTAGAAGTTTTACCTACCTCAAAAGCTGTCTGCAGGTTACATCCATAGTCCCTAATCAACGGTAAATGTGATGTCCTTGTGCCTTTAGTAGAGATCAGAACATCAAAATTGTCCCTATAAATGAAAAAAAAAAAGAATTTTGCTAAAAGCATTCGAAAAGCAAAATTGAATTTTGTCTGAACATCTTGGATCAAAATGTAACACAAAGTGCATCCTCAA
>JXSR01S015720.1:54165-67549 GCA_000969725.1 Ophiothrix spiculata
TGCCTTAAGTAGCTATTGAATCATTGATCATTAAAATAATTCATTGAATCCACTTGCCAGTGAAAATTGGTCACTGATAGGGTGATAAAATGTTATTGTAAGGGTCAAAACATATAGTTCTTTTGAGCTATCAAACATTTGGTGCAACAAGTCTACTTATAATCTGATATATATTTTATTTCATTTTTATTTATTTATTTGAACAGACGCTTTTACATCAGCGGCACACGTCAAAGGTGCGTTCATATACTAGTAAATTAAAACAAAACATAAACAAAGAAAATGAACAGTACAGAAAATATAACATATCCTCCTCAAAAGAAGCAGTAATATGAACCACTGAAAACAAGAAAATTTTCAGCAGGCAATTGAAACGAGACCTGATGATGGAAAGTGGGAGTGAGACACTTGACGCTGACAATAAACAAACAAAGAGAATATCAGGAGGGTGTGAGTGCATTTAACTGGTCTCAATTACCAATCCGTGAAAAAGTTCCAATGTATTTTCTATTAATAACGGAGGCTTGGTGATGAAAAATCAATACACCACAAAATTGTCTTTGATGTCAAATGTTTGGTTATTTTCAACACAAAACATCCGTTATTGATTAGAAGATGCATTGGAATTAATGTAATAACAAAGACTTGTTGCATCAAATGTTTGATAGCTCAAAAGAACTATGTTTTGACCCTAACTCTTTACTAACACCATAGAGGTGATCAAACCCTTACCCTGAGCAACATGTGTGTGAAATGCTGCCTCTGGTCCAATCTCCTCCTCAGGTCCCAGTGGTGCTCTGGTCACCTGATCCAAATCGTCCAATAGGATCACTGATGGCTGTCTCCATGATGCCTCGTTGAAAGCTTCTTCTAGCACCTTGCGAATGTAATCCACTCTTTTGCCTGGTAATTAAAAACATGTTTTAATGTCAATTTGTAGACAATAATGCAGTTGCTACTGGTTAGTCTATCTAGATGGACCTCCTGAGCAAACGTGAGGCGTAAAGTCGATCAACTTACATCAAATCCTGCCAAGGAAATTCAAGGCAAGTATTATTACACCACATAAGTATTCATGATCATTCATTGACCGGTCACGAACTACTTCTCGGTTGGTAGTTTTTACTACTTTCCTTACAACTTCATCCCCAGAGTCACAGTGAGATGTAAGGCAAAAAAAAAAAAAAAGTTTGTTTCCTGTAGGTGGTCAAAAAACCTAAATGCGAAATGCGTTTTTTTATTTTATTTTGTTTTCATTTTTTGGTATTGTTTTCAGAGGTGCAAAGGCAAATTTTGATTGAAAATCCACATGAGTGATGATTTTTTCAGTAAGAAACCTGTCCGGTTTCAAGTTTTTGTTGAAAAGAAAACACTTCTTTAGTAAAAATTTTGCAATTTTCCCCGTTCTTTTTATCAAATTGGCTATTTGTTTTCTAAAATATCAAATAAAAAAATGAAATGCGCAAATATATGACGCCAAAACGAAATGTGCGCGGCGCACGGGAAACAAACTTGTTTTTTGTTTTTGCCTAATCCCGACCCTATTTTTTTTAAAATAAATTTTTGAATAGGGTCGGTCGCTGAGGGCAACAAAACAATTTTTTTTTGCCTAATACTTACCTCTAAGAGGCTTGCACTCAACTACAGCAGCATATGCCAAGCTAGGCCATGTGGATATCTCCCTGCAAATAGCTATCAGCATGCGCAATGCCACCTTTCCCCTCTCTCTAGCACCACAAAATAGCGACAAATCCGATTTGATAATGGGCATGTCATGAGGGTGAAATGATACTATTACTATACCCTCGAAGAGGCTTGCATTCCACTACAGCAGCAAACACCAAGCTAGGCCATGCAGAGATCTCCCTGCATGTAGCTCTCACCAATGCCACCTTGCCCCTCTCGCTATATAGCACCACAAAATAGCGGCAAATCTGATTTGATAATGGGCGTGTCATGAGGGTGAAATTGAAAATAAAACTTACCTCTAAGAGGCTTGCATTCCACTACAGCAGCAAACAGCAAGCTAGGCCATGCAGATATCTCCCTGCATATAGCGTTCACCAATGCCACCTTGCCCCTCTGGCTAGCACCACAAAATAGTGACAAATCTGATCTGATAATGGGCGTGTCATGAGGGTGGTATTGAAAATAAAACTTACCTCTAAGAGGCTTGCATTCAACTACAGCAGCATACGCCAAACTTGGCCATGCAGAAATCTCCCTACATATAGCTCTAGCCAACGTCGTCTTGCCACTCCCACTAGCACCACATATGAGTATCCCTCCCTGAGAGATTCCTGGCAATGATTGGCACATCTGATTTGGTAATGGACGCGTCATGAGGGCAGTATTTATGTGATGGATCGCTTGCTTCCCGAGATCACTCATTCCACTATTTCAAACAAAATAATATAGGAAACATGGGCATTTTAGAGATGTTTAAAGCAATATTCTAAGATACGGTTCAAAAACAGATTTGAGTTAAAACACTTTAAAATGAAGATCTATTATACAAATATTTACTGCTCATGAGGGCAATTGTGCAAAATATCTACCCAATGTGACTGGAGACCGTGGGCCTACTATTGCCCTCCAACAACGGTCTCCAGTCACCGAGGGTAGATATTTTGAACAATTGCTTGAATAAAGAGCAGTAAATATTTGTTTTATATACCGCATAAAAATATTCTTGTCATTTGCTAACTTGCGTAAACTCACTTGATAAAAGTGCATACTAAGTTAAGCTTACCGTGTATGCTTAGCCTAGCCTAGGCCTAGCTCTCACCAAATGCAAGCAGTGCTTGAGGATTTCCGACAGCTGGGTAAAAAGCACTATATCATGCAGTCAATTTATCCATCAATTGTTTGAACTCATCCATCTGGTCAATTTTGTTTATTTCTTGAAACTACGCTACGGCAAGACGAACATGTCAGAACGTAAACAAACCTTCTCGGGCGTCATGTTTAAAAAAGCTGATATTACCCTGCGGTGACGTCACGCCAGGGCAATATCACATTTTTATTGACAAAAAATACCCAGCTATGATGTCAAGCAGGAAATATACCAAATATTTTTGACAGTCTAATGCAGTGTCAACCAATCAAATGACAAAAACTTACTGTAGCCATAATAAATATTTATTTCACAATTTAATTTAAACAAAAATCCATGCAGGAGTTGCATTTACAAATAATGGGGCCCTGCACTCTGTCCAATAAATTATTGGTTGGCCTATAAGGGCATCTACTTGCACATTTTCTCCATACTTGTTTTCTCATGAGACATATATATGCACCAAATGTGCACAAATACTTTCCTACACTAATACATGTGGAATTAAATTTGGGATCCCAAATTTATTTCAGCAAATTAAAAAAACACATTCTTTAGTGTCCAGTTATGTTCTTACAATAATAAAAACCTCTAGCAAATCATGGAATTACTTAAATCTCATCTTCCCCCCCCCCTTTTTTTTTGGGGGGGGGAGGGGTGAATATCAAAATCAAAATCATAAGCAATATTTTGAGACATGTGTAAAATGATTGGTATCAGTACCATTTGACAAGCAGGGGAACTTTAGGACAATCAAGAAATTGAAAAATACAACATAAAATCAATTGAAAATAAGATACAAATGATTTTTTTTTCATATTATCAACATTCAAAGTGGAAAAACAATTAAATGTACAAGACTAAAAAACATAAAAGACTGCCTCAATGCAAAATAGCATGATGTTTTGGCTGAACAAAATACCTATAGGCCAAACAATAATTTATTGGACAGTAAAAACAAAATCCAAAGTACAGGGCTCCATTGTTTGTAAATGCGACCTGTACCATGGATTTTTGTTTTAATTGTCCAATAAATATTTATATTGCCTATAATGCATTCACTTGATGATGAGATGGAAGATTACTGTAAACCGCTCTAGCATAGTCCAAGGGGGTGGGTAACTGATATTTGTTTCCGGGTGACCACCCAAATTCCGCTGGTTCCAAAGGAGACCCTATGGGAGACCAAAAATTGGAAAAAATGGGTGAAATGATCAATTCCCTATCTGAGACCATAAATCTACCATATCTGTTCGAATGGATACCCTATCCGAAACCATAGCTGTTCAAATGAATACCCTATCTGAGACTTAACGCAAATGTGACGAAATAATTATTACAATAAATCATAGGTAAAATGTAACTGTACATCATTTGAACACTCTTAATTAAGTATTCAGGTATTTGAAGCACTTTTAATAGCAATTTAAGGCACTGTTGTCATCATTTAACCATTCATTCTTAGTTTGATACCCTATCAGAGACTTAAAAGGCAAATATGATACCCTATGTGAGAACTGCAGAGTACCAATTTGCAAGTTTCGAGACCTGTCAAGGCCTCACCTTTTTGGTAACACGAGTAGTTACCGGTCAGAATACCCAGTTACCCCCCTTCCTCTCCCCACCCCTCGGGAGCATAGTCAAGTTCTTACCCCAACTCTTTTAACTGGAAGCCTTCGATAATTTCATCCAAGTCTACATCACTCCAATATGGCAACTTAGAAATCTCACTAGGTTTGTTTGTTTGTGTAATCATTTCTCCAATGGTAACCATGGCATTCCTAACCACCAGAGGATGTAGTAGGTAGTACGGTTCATCACTGGGCTCATCTGATAACTTGTGATTGACCGATATCAAAAACTCTCCCATTAATTCTGAAATGGAGAAGAAAAAAAAAATAAAATCATTAGATTTAGCAGTTAAAATTTAATAATTAATTGTATACAATTCCAATCATAATAGCCTTATTTGTATTTATATCACTGTAAGATTAATTGGTATTTATTTTCACATGTTTCAAGCCTGGAAAAAACAACATGTCAAATAATTAGCATCAGCAGTTAAATAAATGGTATAATTCCCATTGTATATACCTTTCTCTCCAACCCAGGCAATGTTGGGAAGCTGTTATGGGGAATATTACGATCCAAGTGCACATAACGAGTGCACTCTTGCCTGGTAGCACCACTAACTGATGGAGATACAATCGTGACAATTTCCCGATGACAGCATTAATTTAGGCAGCTGCGCTTTGAGATCATGTGTTTAGGTTATTTTAGCGTTAAATATAAAAGCGTACATATTATATTTGTTATTATTATTAGTAGTTATATAATTTTTTTCTAGATAGCGAATCCAATATAAAAATACTCACAACTGATATATTTCAGTTCCTCTTGAGGAATCTTGGGTCACTCAATACTGGTTTGGTTTGGTGATGTTAAAGACTGGCAACACTAGATGACTTGGATGACGTCATTATCTTGTTGGGTTGCCAATTCTTGTCAATGATTTGTCCATAGATCTTGTCTAGTTTGTAATTCCCCTCGTCTTTATTCATTGTGGGTTGTCCTCTACTATTAATCCATATTGCTTTGAGCCATCTTGTGTTGCCAGTCTTTAACATCACCAAATGAAACCAGTATTGAGTGACCAAGGTTGCTGAGAGGAACTGAAATATATCAGTTGTGAGTATTTTTATATTGGATTCTAGAAAAACTTGAATTGACTTTATGAACAATTCAGATGAATCTTTTTCAATGTAGTAGTAGTTGTTGTATTGATCTCACCCCTAATAATGACCGTCAATGCTAAATGGCTGCTATAGCATTTACATAGCGGTCAATATGAACACTGATTACCAGGCCTTATTTTCCGGTCGGGTACCCGCATAAATTCCTTGGTCTGTGCAGGGTAAATACTGATAAATACTTGTTATTATCCTAAAATTTTGAATACTATCTTACCTCCAGATCTTGATATTGGAAACTTGACTAGCGTTCCAAACCTACATATAGGTATGGGTGATATCATACAGCTAACACACGATAGCCAGTGGCTGAAGGCTTTCAATGCACCATCTTCATTAATATCTTTAGGCTGAAAAAGAGCAGTGAAAACAAATGTGATTAATAGCTCAAGTTTGGAAAGCAACATGGAGCAAAATGATCAGGGTTGTCACCAGACAAAATTTAATGTACCAGACAACATTTAATGCCGGGTAAAATTTTTGCGAAATAGTAAGAAAATATAATTTTTTATAATAATTGTTCATTTTTCTGTTCAGTGATTCTTCATTGATTTTGCATTTTTTGAACCTGAGTAGTGCCCGGTGGAAATTAAGAGTGCCGGGTTGCCCCGCCCGCCACCGCCCGGCGTAGTGACAACCCTGATAATTATCATTCTTTTGCCTATTTGGAATGCTCATCAGTTACATTAATGAATACATTTACATTCTGGCACATACGTGTCCTGCCAAGGCAAAAGGATGCAGTTATTAGCTTCGACATGTTGCTCATTGTACCATACCTGATGTATATAAGTATACATCATGTTGCTGTAGTATACATTGTATCCCCTTTAGCAGTCGTGGGACGCATATTTCCAATCTTCCATACTCAAATGTGCCAATCATTTTCAATATTAACACTTTCCTGCCCTCAGAAAAAACTCCACAATTATATTGGAACTTTTATGCTCAAATGCAAAAATATCTTCTTTACTAAAAAAGAAAACTTTTTCGTGTGCTCAGAGGAAGAAACACCACTATTTGATCTACCTGTGAAGATCCAGTAGAGTTTCTGTGTCTAAGCATGGAAAATTTGTCTATCATATTAATGAAAAAGTTTTCCAAGCTCAGGACGTGGAAAGGTCCAATAATGGAGTTTTTGCATCCAAGCCCTAAAATATTCATTCATATAAAGAGAAAATGATTGCTGTGTTTGAGTGATGAAAATCAAAAATGGAAGGGATGCACAAACTCCATCAGTGAATCATATACATACATGCTTTCAGTTTAGGGACCGTTTCAAAACTCAACTGGCAGTTGTCTGCCAGTTCTGTCCATTTTGGGCAGTTGGCTATTGTTCATTCCGGTTTAACCGCCTAAAACCACCCAGAGCAGGCAGGCAACTGCCGACTGAGTTTTGAAGTGGACCCTTACAGGGATAGAAGCAAACATGTGAGTTTTAATGTTTAAAAATAATTGTTGCTTACCATTTCAAACAACGGGTGCAAAGTAAGACTCCGTATAGCATATGGTGCCTCTGTCACCGGTTTCAATTGCACTTTAGCAGTACATTCCAAGCCCATCTGACGCCTCAATAGATCTGGAACTTGTAACCACCACTTGATAGTACTGTCTTCAAACGTTGTAGAAGAATAGATATTATTAGGCTGTTTCACTTGATGCCCCTTTAATTCTTTGGTATGAATTATACACCTCACAACACAAGATGTTAAAGGCGCACTTTGCTGTTTGACATTTTGTGTATCGCCTATAAGTTTTTGTTGTACTTGAGTACTATTCAAAGTAGCCCCTTCTTGAGTCTTTCTTTGAACTTCGGCAAGTTTTGCATTCATTTCTTCTTTCCTTTCTTTCGGAGAAGAAAGTTTCTTGAAGTGAGCCAGAAACACTAGGAAATCATTTGAAGGAGATCCATCTTTTTGTTTGGAGGCATCGGAAATTGGACTTTGGAAGAAAGCATCAGAATTGGAACTTAAGTACACTGTGGTGGGCTGCATAAGATGGGTATATGAGTTAGTACTGCTGGATGACACTGATAAATGGGATATGGGAGAGCTTTGATTGGAAACCGTTGACCTTAATGGAAGGGTCGAAGGTCGCGTATGTTGACTAGCAGATTTGACACTTTCTGCGGATGAAGTCCTGACATTATCACTGTTTCTTTTCTCAACTATTGGTTGTACTCGAGCAATAATCTGGATATCTTTCCAAAATTCTGCCGCAAGTTTTCTCCTAGCATCCTCTTCTGTGTCTGTATTCTGTATATCGCCAAATTTGGTATCGCCATAGTGGAATAGTAACCATTTGATTGAACTCCACATGCGATATGTCCATGGTATAGCGCCATCTAGTGACAGTGACTCGATATCCAGTGGAGTGAATGCGGGTGTCGTTGCTCCTGTCACAAACCCTGATTCTCTTGAAGCATAACTCTTATCTGATGTTGTTGACGACGGCATTTGATCCATGTTGCTGAATAATGGAGTTACTGAAAATCCAGATTCTTTTGAACTTGCGGAGCTTAGTTTTGAATCACAAGGGATAGTCTGTGTAGATTCGGAGTACACACTGTTGTTTATATGTGATGGTATGGATGGAGTCGGTATCTGAGAAGAGTTGTTTGGTTCTAGTCTGGTTTTTGGTGCTACTACTAGCTCAGTACTGGGTTCAAGACGGATGCATGGGGCATGAGGTTCACTGGCACCTGAAAGTAAAGACAAAATGAAAAAGTATACATATTATAAGGTTTACAGTTCACACTGTGAGTTTGAAACTCCAAAACTGATTACTAAATTTTTGGAGTTGGTGATCACAACATGATTAGCGACCATCACTTATGTTAGTGAAATCAGCCCCCAATCTTTAGATACAATTAATTTTGAATGGACGAATCAGAACATTACATTTTCTTTATGATATAAATATGAATCAAAGTTCAAAATTGTAGTTTATGCTGCAAAGAGCCCCAGAATATTAAACTTCCAACCCTAAACTTAACCCTAACCCTAAAATGTTGGGTGGGGCCAGCAAAATTCTCTTTCAAAAAATACATGAAATTTTTTTGATATTTTCATGACAGACAAATTGAAATGGTTGACATATGCAGGTCATAAATTGCCTGTAAATAAAAGCTCAAAAGAACAATACTACAAAACAACAAAAGGTACTATGAAGGCAATGGACTACGGTAATGACCTCCAGAGTACTCTGAAGTATGTCCTTCAAAAAAGTACACTCCATTGTACCTCTGCAGCCAGTGCCACTTACAGTAAATCCTGTGATGAGCCTGACAAGTGCTGGTGAAGATAAATTATTTATCAATGATGTCAACCATTTTAATACTCACCTATTTTGATAAATATACAGACTTTCTTGTCAATCCATATTGGGAGTATCTGATTCTTCCACACCACCCTGACTTGATTCAGTAGGTTGGATTCAATATACGTAGCATTCAGCTCCTAAACAATCATAAAAAAAGAGAAATGTTTGTTAAAGAATGCAGCAATGACTTTGACTGATCCAAACATGCTGCTGTAGGGCCTCAAAATGTGCATGCTGTAACATAACAGACCCTTGAAAAGCTAGATTATTAAAAGCTTGACAAATATATTTCCTTCAATCACTCTCGAAGTCAGTACAATATTACATGGATATGATACCATTAGTATCAATATAGGCATACGCCACATCAATGTGTCTGTTAAAGTTATCTATTACTCTATTGTACTACATATATTTAACAAAGATATGCAGATAAGTAAACACTATGTCGAGTGCACTCTTTAGAGCCTTTTATAAAGGGCTAGGTATTTTATAAATTTTATCTTTCTTAAAATGGCAGTTTTACGTATTTGTGTGTAAATGCTTTTTAAGTGAAGATACTGAAATGATCCCTTTTTTTAGATTGAGTTTATGTTGCAGGCTGTTGAATATAACAATTTAGCAAAATGGGTGCACATGGGGACCAGTTTTTGTGTGTATAAATAGTGCTTTGATCCAAAAAATGCTTAACACGATGAAGACTCTGAACCTAATCCTCAAGCCTCACAGTGGTTTTAAGTAATAGACCTTTTCAAAATCCATTTCGGAAATCTCTGGAACATTGATCACATGGCCATTTTTTAAACCAATCACGTACAAGCTCATTAGTATGCACAACAAAATTTTCCGAAAATTCTCTCGCATTTAAGTGCAATAAAAGTGAAAAATAAATTGAACCAGACCCATACATTATAATTCTGAACAACTTTTGGCTGATGGCAACATACGCTCACCGACACAAAGAGTGAAATTTCCATTTGAAATTGGCTGATTAAGCTTAAGATTTCAAGTCACATCAGGGCGATCACACTTAAAGTAACTCGTTAGTGCTAACGCTAATTACAAGTTCGAATTCGTACGCAACCAGTTAACGAGAATGCGAACTTAACATTCTGATTATTGTGTTGAAGGGTAACTTTTTCTGTCAGCAATTGCCGGAAAGTGAAAAATCAGCTTCGGAAATACTCGGAAAGTCGTGTCTTGGAAAGGTCTATTATAAAAGAACAAAAGCAGGGTCACATACCAGAATTTCCCAGTCATCTGTGCTAGCTGGCTGTACAAACACTCTACTGCATGGAAGAATTCCTGACACTGGGGTCAAAAGAACCTAGGAGAAGAAAAATCGTAGGGTTAATAAATTATTCTACCAACTCCAGTTTAGCAGTTATGCGTTTTTAGAGTGAAAACATATTTTGTACCTACTCACTTTCTTTTAATTAGGAACCTAGAAGGACAAAATGACTGAACAAGTTATCGCTAATCAATACTTCATATTTTCATATCATTATTCAGTCACTCTTTAGTGAAAACAAGCTAATCAGTTAAAAAAGTTAAGACAATAACCCCCCCCCCCCCCCCAAATGGGTGCTTTAACATTGCAGCCTACAATGATCAAAATTGTGGAACTGTACCTGGATTGAGAATTTCCTAACCTTCATTGCCGTTATTTAAGGTGTAAAATCCCATTTCAGAATGTGTAATTTACTTACTGATTAACATTGACCCCTGCTATGCATTTTGTAAGGTTCCAACCTTTAAAGGTACATGGTCCGATTTTTAAAATTTTAGTTTTCACTGTCATGTGAAAGATCATCACTTAATATACTTCAATTTCAAATTTCAGTCAAATCGGAACAACCGTTTTGATTTTGTGATCAATTTTGTATTTTTCATTTGCCTATATATACTGTGTAAATAATATTATGGTTACCATAATATTAATAATTTGAACACATTTTCATTCATATCTCCAAAACACAACAAGTTTAAGCCGTACAATTTCACATGGGCAATGAGAAAAATATGAGGAACATTTTAGTACAAAAATATCAGACAGAAAGTGTGAAAAAGTGCTGACCCAATCGGACAGGGCTCCTTTAAGCTTGCATCTTGTTTTCTTTTGAGAGGCAAAATAAAGTATATGCAACCCTGGGGATGAGGCTGTTATGTAAATACAAAAGAAATGGAAAATAGGTATAACCAATTAATTGAACACTTTATGCTACATCTCCGAAACTATAAAGAATTTGGAGGTGAAATTTTGGATTAAAAATCAGAAAAAAATGAGCTTTCATTTGGCATCAAAAAATATATTACTTCCGGATGAGCCATGGGGGATGAGAATGTGATCGGAACCTACGCCTTTAAAAGAAATGGATAATTGATTAAACTTGGGATTTCCATCAAACTACACAATTTTACAAATTCCACTCTTTCAGTCCAATTATTTTTGATTGTTTATGAGTACAAGTCTGTAAGGGAAGAGCCAATTGAGTTGCATGGATACGGGACCAAGGCTATTTATAATAAGGCCTGTTTGATAATCAGACTGGGCTACTTCAACATGCAAAAACATTACCTCTTGACCATGTCTAAGTCCAAGTTTGTTAGCAAAGAGCCCATTGAGTTGTATAGCTGCATCAGGATCGGGGCTTGTAAGGCCTGCTTGACGGATATATTCTCCAGCCCATGATAAGAAAGCTTTGCCATCGTCACCCCACTGGATTTCAAAAGTTACATCCTGCAAGTAAGGAACAGATGGTAGTAGGATAAAACTGAATACAAAGCAAGGACTTCCATTCAAAATTTCCAGGAGCTCTCCTTACGTTCTTTAGGGGAGCAATTAGGGGAGCTATCTAAAAATTTAGGTCCGTATGCACAAAAGAGGTTTAAGAGTTAGACCAGGTTTAAAGTTAGACCTGGTTTAAGAAAAATTTTGTTTTGCATCTTAATATGCTTTCCTCATCAAATACTGTCATAAAACCATTGGCCTACAGCTAAGTTGTGATGTTGACTTTGTTTTTTAATGCAATTGTTGCTATATGATGTTGCAGATGCAAAATTGACCTTTATGTCCATGCTACTCCATCCATTCAAAAGGAAGCATTGATCAATGTCCAATACCGATTTTTAAATGGCAATTTGTAGCCACTGTTGAGGACAAAATTATGCTTCCTTTGGCTTTGGTTGGACTTGGGTTTTCCAGTGTTGCATTCTGGTATCCAATAAAACAAGCACATGTGTTTGTTATAAAGTACAGATTAATGTATTTCAAGAATGATGTTACAATATTAGCCCACAGTTGCTTGGTCAACTTAAAGTGTAGCAAGCATTTTTTAACAGAAACAAGGTTATTTTGTCCCATACATGCTGTCCTTTTTTAGGCCTACATTTATATTTCATCCAAAGTCATTTTGTTAATACAAGCTTATCTTTCAACCTTTTCAAATTTCGTCCAATAAATATTTCATCCAGGCGTATAATTTGCACAAAATATCGGAAGACAAAAATGACAAAATAATTTTGAATCTATATAGCAAGGACAAATAATCTTAGACCAAATATTTTAGACAAAATATTTTTACAACCTATTTTTTTTAATAGGCCCTAGCTATTTATATGTAACTAGGGCCTACTACACCCTCACAATCAGTGAGCTTGTGAGTGGCAGCTAGGGAATGTGTTTATATCAGGGAATTAAAAAGTGGCAAACTTGACTCGATTATGTCACCGTAACTTTCCACTGTGCTACTGACTGTGGCCTAAGTAAGCTCAATTACACATCAAGCATCATTTCAGGTTCTGCGGCAACATCTAGGGGCGCTGAACCTTGATCAGCTTACATATATGCACCATCACTGCCCGGATGAGCTCCCCGAGTTTTGTACGGGTTTCCACAAGACAATTAGCACTTAGTTCCTTGTCCAAAGGAATTTCAAGCACACTCAACTTTGGCACCAGTGGGGTTCGAACACGGGACCTTCAGCACCGCAAGCGAGCGCCTTACCGTTTGAGATAACTTGACTGCCATAGAGTTTGCATAATGGACAAAATGAGCACAAATTCAAGTTCCTTGGTCTATACCTGTTGTTTTGAGAACTCCTTCCTCCAAGACACTGGTAATGTGACATAACAGTTCTTATTGGTTGAAAATTCTACAGTGGCTATTCTAGTAGCAGCCATACCCCCCTACTTTGCACAAAATGTCATTCGGCATGGAACATCATCTCCTGAAACAGTTTAAAAGAAGAACAGATTTTATTATGGATTATAGTGCTAAAATTAAATTAAAAATATTGGTGGGTAATACAAGGGGTCAAAAAAGGGTCATGTTTCAAATCACTTAGGGTAAAAGCTCTTTTGATGCAGTATGATCTCCTGAGCATTTTGACAATAGTTTTCTAGGTAGAATTGAAGATTAACATTCCTTTATTTTCAGCATATAGCTCTGTTTCATTTACTTGTGGTACCATTTTAT